>JAUTDX010007332.1:0-291384 GCA_030844895.1 Ambrosia x helenae
TCAGCCAGACCGAATACACCACCCTCATGGTGGACGAGTGGATGTCTTCTTCCCCACGCCTCTAAAGATGCAACCCTCCTACATTCCGGTATGTCCTTTAAGGTGTTCCTAACTAACCGGGTCAACCATCTTTTCTATTCTTGTTTCATTGTCCAAATCAGGCGGTTTCCTCCATTTCGTCTTCCTTCCTTTCATTGCCCTATTCTTGACTGCTCCAAACCTGCCAACCACACAAAAAACCTCTTTGGGTGATCCTCTTTTACAAGAGGGTCACCACTATCAAAAATGTCATTTTTGGGAAATTTTTATCAACAACCGAGTTAGACAAATTTGGATATACATTTAAACAGAGCTCACGGTCACCAAATTTCATGCTTACCGCTCCATTAGCACAATTATATTAACATGTGCAGTTGCTAAGAACGGCCTACCCAGTATAACGGTGGGTTGTGTGTTTATCCCACTATTACATAGTCTACCACCAAAAAGTCAACCGGGTAGTAGAAATCCTCTACTTTCACCAACACATCATTCACCATCCCCCTTGGATGCGTGAGAGTCTGATCAGCTAACACCACCATGGGTGTTAATTTCATGTATTGGACCAAAGTCATATTGGTCAAACAGACTCCCAGGCAATATACTCACACATGCTCCAAGATCTAGGAGCGCCCTTTCTATTTTAAGCTCTCCAACCTGAATTGGAATCAATGGGGCTCCTGGATCTTGATGTTTAGGGGGAAGAGCATCCGACAAAACAGCACGAACATGTGCCCCTAAATGTTTAGGCAACTCGTTGTGCTTGTTTTGGTTGCTCAACTCTTTCACACATTCAACATGAGCAGGAACTTTTTCAATTGCATCAATAAGTGGTAAATTTATTTTGACTTGTTTAAAATTTTCCCACCTCTCGTCCTTTGGTGGGCTCCACTTTGACACATTGTTTGGGTCTACTAAAGCTGCAGGATATGGGATGGTATTAGTCTCCATCCCCACACTTGTCTTAGTAGTCATCTCATTTAAGCACTTTTCGCAAAAAGATTTTTTATAATTTTTAACTTCAAAATTATTTTGCGAAAATATTTTCCTCTTCCTGCTCATCATCACTATCAACCTCCTCCACCACACCATCAACAAATTGTTGTGGTGGAGTTGTTTCATTACCCACAACCTTATCATTCGAAATAAAACTTACCGCGTTTATGTGTACGCTTTGAGTGTTCTTTGAACTCGATGCTTGATGTTTTGGGTTTATTGTTGTGTCACTTGGAAGCTTCCCAGCGCTTCCTCTCAATTGAGCCATTTCTTCCGCCAATTGACCCACTTGTTTTGTTAAGGCCCTCGTGAGACTTATCTCTCACCTCATTCACCTTCTTCATTTCCTTGATGTCATTGTTGGAGTCCTTCATCATATTAATTAGTGCATCCAACTTTGAACTCAAGGACTCATCACCACCTTGACTTCCCGACGAATTTCCTTGATTGCTTGAGGAGCCGCCTTGGTTGTAACCCCGTTGGTAATTATTGTTGTACCCTTGGTTACCACCTTGATTGTAGTTGTTTCTTTGGTAACCACCTTGATTACCACCTTGGCGACCTTGATATTGCCCACCACCGCTTTGATTATCCGATTGAAAATTCGGGTTCATTTGATTAGAAGGATTACCATACCTAAAGTTAGGATGGTTTCTCAAGCCCGCATGATAAGTGTTGGAGTTCATGTCATACTTCCTTTCCCATATACTTGATTCACTTCTTCGGTGGTTTGTCCCATATCACCGGGGCACTCACTAGCCTTATGCCCCAAATCTCCACAATTATCACAAACAGGGTATTGTACCGATGATACCTCCCGTTTCCTCATCCTTGCCAACTCTTTCTCCAATTGAGCAATCCGGTCCTTAGAACTTGAATCTGCATCGGGAAGAGATTTAGAGACCGGGTGTTTAGTTCTTCGATCAGCTGCCTCCTCCGATTTTGAATTCTTCGCCATTAACTCCAAAAAATCCCAATCTTCTTGCTCCGGATTAGACAACAATGTTCCATTGCTAGTAGACTTGAGATATTTTCTTTCCTCTTTGCTCAATCCATTCACGAAACTACTAACCAATTCCCAAAGGTCGATGTTGTGGTGCGGGCATTTCCGAATTAACTCCTTGAAACGAGTGAAAGCTTCATGAAGTGGTTCCCCTTGTAACTGTTGAAAAGAACGAATCTCTAGCCGCACCGCATCTGTTTTAAAACTGGGGAAATATTCATCCAAGAATACTTGTTGCATTTCTCCCCAAGTGTAGATGCTGTGTGCGGGTAAAGTGAGGAACCATGTCTTTGCTTTATCCTTGAGAGAAAACCGGAATAACCTCAACTGTACTTCATCTAATGAAAAATTATGACCTCCCATAGTACCACACATTGCTTTGAATTCGGATAGGTGATCATATGGGTCTTCATTAGCCATTCCATGAAAATGAGGAATGATGTTGATGTAGTTGGGCTTGCAATCAAAGGATCTTCTCCCTGGAGGTGGTGGTACAATAGGCGATTCGTTCTCAGATGCAAGTGGTCTAAACCGACCATTGACTCCTTGCATTGGAACTGGGGGCCTTCGTCTTGGAGCATTAACTTCTTCACCTCTAGGTTGTCTTCCCTCATTAGGTCTTCTTTCTGTTCGACCCACAAAATTTTCACCCCGGTTTTGGTGAATGTTGGGAAATTGATGCCTTCTTGGGTTTTGTCTTGGTTGATGATTATTAATGACGTGATTGTAATAACCGTCATTACCCCCGTTTCGATTTGCACCCACGTTAGAACTATTATCACCGTGATACTCTTCCTCATCCCCATAATCATCACTAACATTTCTGTAGCCCCAATCCTCATCATCCTCATTGTAATCCCTTTCAGAATATTCATCTTCTCCCGAGTGGTAGGAATGAACACTAACTCTGTCTGATGATTGATAACTTGGTACACTGAATGGGTCATCATCATTAATGTTCGCCCTCAATTCTTCAATATTCTCAACATAATCTTCATATTCGGCTTCATTGTACCGATTGACCGGATCAAATGTGGGATTGCCACGGTTAGACATGGAGGGACCTTGGTTTACATTTCGGGTGTTGGGATTTCGGTTGTGAATTGGTTGGTGAGGTGGGTTTTGTTGGGTTTGATTTGGATGAGGTGGAGTGGTGGTCTTCTATTTTCACCTGAACGGCGAATTGGGTTTGAACTTGCCATTTGAACGGTTTCAAAAGACAAAGGTTGACGTACGGGTGGTGTTTGGGAGTTAGAAGGAATCGGCTCCTCTAACCGGTGTTGTCGATTTCTTCTTGCTACTCTCTCGATTTCTGGTTCAAACACTAAAGGAGATGTCCTCCCCGAATGTCGTGTACGCATGCACTACCTGTAAACTGCACAAATAACACACCCCGCGTAACAAGGAAAAGTAGAGAATAAACCAAACAAACAATTAAACAGATTATCACAATAACAACTACTCAATAAACACTAAGCGCACTAGCTCCCCGGCAGCGGCGCCATTTGATGACCTGTCGTAAGGGTCATGCAAAACCTAATTAACCTATGTAGTTAAGGTAAATAGGGTATCAATCCAAGGAGCATGTGGTCAGTGAATATTGTTTAGTTGATTGGAAACTATTGCTTATGAAGATGCTATATAACTTATGAAGATTGCATTTGGTTCATTTAAGAAAGTTTAGTTGGAAGGAATTTTGATTTATAAAAAATTGAAATAGAAATGTAATAGAAAAAAATAGTAAACAATTTAGATTGTAAGCAATTTAATTAAAAGGATCACACCTAGGTTTCAACAAATGAAGTCTAAGGTTTTCACAAATGGGTTAAACAAATGTAGTGCAATCGGTGTTAACGGGGTGATTGTTCAATAGGCTTAGGTGTCAAGTTTCATCAACATCAAAGATGGACTAAACTACACTTCATTACCTAGAACATACAACCCTATGTTTGTATTAGAGCAAGAAAACATGTTCATGACACTAGAAATTGGCACAAGATCAATTAACTAAAATGAATTCAACATAAGATTAATCGCAATCTAATACAGTTAATTCAAACACACAATCACACAATTAAAAAAGTTAAAGTAATACCCAAATGTTTAAACCCTAAAGCTTCAATTGTTTACTTCCTAGGCATGATACAAGGAGATTAGCCACTCATAACCATGGAACTTGATTCTTCAAATAAGCGGGTCTTGAATCTTGAAAACCTCAATGATAGGATGGATTGGTAGTGAAAGATATGATGAAAAAATGATGATCTTCAATGATTTTGGTGTAATAGGGTGATATTGATTGTGATTTGGGGGTCAAAGATGATGATTATGATCCCCAATATATGTTTTTATCACTCTCTCATCGAAATCCTGGTCAAACCAATCATAAAGTCCCTTAAAAATAGCTTAAATTCGAATTTCCATGTTTGTTGACCAGTGACCTGAGTCGTCGACGCGATGTTGTGGAGTCGCTGACGCTATGGAGTCGCCGACGCGCTGGACAGGAGTCGCCGACGCGCTTGTGTAGCTGACTCCACTTCTCACTGTCTACGAAGTGGTAGACTCATGATCCTCTGAGTCGCTGACGCGCTGTAGTGGAGTCGCCGACGCGCTGAACAACTTTTGTTTCTTTATTCCACGACCATCTAGCTCCGTATAAAGTTCCCAAAATGCTCCAAAACACACCTTAAGCCTCATTAACCTGCAAAATACAAAATCTAATCAAAGTAGTGTGTTCACGACTATAAAATCACATGAAACATGCAATATTAAGCATGACAAACCTTGAGTTTTCACCCGCGTATCACTTTTCCTTTGTTTAACTTTTTTATTGTCATTCACCGAACCTAATTTTTTGTGGCTTCCCACCCTCTTTGTAGCAAACAACATATTTGATACGAAGAACATTCATATGAACATATGAGGTACTCTTCCTAGCTGTAAATCCAGAAGCCTTGGCATACTTTTGATAAAACTCAAAAGCATGATCTATACTTGGGAATACCATATCAACTTCTGGCTTCAATGAAGACGGAACATCAGGTATGTATATTTGAGTTTGATCATCAATTGGAACATCTTTGTTACATAGATCTGGCATACAAGAAACATGATAAAACACCATAAAAACTTTTTATTTAATGTATTCATAAAACAACAAAAAAGGATCTCAAAACGCATGTTAAAAGATAATAAAACGCATTTGAATCTTATCAATAACATAATATCACCAGATACATCAAAACGCATGTTAAACATATTAAAACGCATTTTTAATGTTATCCTAAACATAATATCACCAGATACATCAAAACGCATGTATAAAACATACTAAAACGCATTCAGAAAATGTTATCAATACCATCATACAACCAGTTACATTAAAACGCATGTTACTAATCCTAAAACGCAAATGATTATCTTCAAATCCACAAAACATCAAAAAATACATTGCATCCTTCTGTGTTCAACCATGAAATCAAATCTCTCACCAATATGTTCATCAGTGTTATTTACATCTTCATGTATAATATCTACATAAAATTTTTTAATGGAACGCTCAACCTCTGTTTCATCACTGATCTAAAAAACTTCAAAACAGTAGAAACTAACCTTCAAAATTGAGATTATGAGGATCAACAACTTCATGTTCTTCATCGAATAAGAATTCAGGTTCATTGTTTAGATCTGAAAACACAAATTAAGAGTAAGATCACGATTAATTGAAAACAATAAAAACAGAGTACATACCGAACATGGTGAAGAACTCGGCAAATTGATTGTGATTTTCGTAAAAATTTTGAACCAGTGATCGACTATGATTGTAGATTTTTTAATATGGTAAGAATTGATAATCGTATATTATGGAATCAGTTATGAAATTCGAAATATTGATGAACGATAAAACAGGGATTTGATAATAAACGTGATTAATTGATATGTCCAATTAACTATACTACCCCTCTAATAAGTTATAGAGTTATAACAGACAAGTTCCACGTGGCATCATTTTGTGGCTTCCTACACTTTGTAGGATAAGAGACTTTGTACCCTACACTTTCTCTTATTTTGATATGTCAAGAAATATAATAAATTGAAAGTTCGGTAAAAATGACAATGGATGGGATGTGAGTGGATTAACTATTCACGGAGAATACCTTGTCAAGAAAGATTGAACGAATTAGCGAAACTTAATACGAATATAGTGGTTGATGGTCAAGGTGACGTCGTTTTGGTTCATAACATGCAAGTTTTATTTGGTTTGGGATTGAAAGGGTTGAGTGATCTTTTAACGTTTATAATCGGATATTTACTGTTTTGATCTCATTGTTTTTACTGGCTTGCAATTTATAATTTGGTGTTAGTTCATTTATTATTTATGGGTTTAATATTTATTAGACAATTAAACATTCAAAACAGACAACATATATATATAAACAAAAGATCAAGTGCATAATAATAATAATAAGTTTGTCCATACAAAAAAAAATACAAGTAAAAAAAGTCTACTGCGACGGTGGTGGTGGGGCTCCCGGTGCTGGTCCATGGTTATTTTCTACATAAATATTTATTGAAACAGTCCATGCCCATCATCAATTTAGTTTTACCGTTGACTTCCTAGGAAAAAAAATGTAATTCGGCTAAAATCATTTAGATGTAAAATCATTCATTATTATATTTATTAATTCTAAACATAAGGACAAGTAGTATAGTTTAAGATCTTTGGTTTGAGCATTATGATTTTTAGTTATTCTTGCTCTATTTATTCTTTTACATTTCTTCATTCGTGCCCCATTTTCTTTGTTTTTCCTTTTAATCTTTTGTTTATCACATTATAGTAGTAGTTATTACTTACTACTTTAATAGTTTTGAGTCGTTTCTCTAACTTGTTCAATATTGTGACGTTTTTATACTAATGCGGCATGCTATATTTTTATCTATTTTATATTTTTTATGTATATCACGAGTATTTTTTTTGTTTTCTCTTTTGATTGCCATATTAAGCATGATATCATAACGAAATGAACTTAACCGATACCAACCAAATCCACTACATAGTGCGGGGTATCTCACTATATACCCAAAAAAGATAGATATGTTTTGATTGGAAACAATACTTCTAAAGAAACGAGTCATATAAAAAAATTAGCCCTGCTGCAATGCGTGGGTTCCCCACTAGTTTTGATTAAAAACCCAAAATCTTTCTTATCATTTTTATGTTAAACTTATTTTTACAGTAAACTTTCTTATATTTAATAACAACCTTCTATTATTAGTATAAACAAAATTTTACTTGTATTAAATTTTGTATTATGTCTGTTTTGCCAATTTAAGACTATGGGGTATAGTCCCCTTCCCCCTTTCCTTCCCCTTCTCCACATCAGCGTCACGTCATCTTCCTCCTTCCTCCTTCCCCTCCCCAAACCAGGGAAATGGTTCCCCATTCTTTCCACTTCCCCTTTCCTTTATTTTAATATTTTTTATAGGGAAAAAAGACAAAATATATGTATATATAATATTACTAGAAGAAAAGACAAAGAAAATAATAATATTATATAGATCGGGGAGAGGGGGGGGGGGGGGTGTTCCCCTTGGGGAAAAGCTCCACATCATCTTTCCTGATCTCCTTCCCAATCCATACCCCTTAGTCTAATAAAATTATATTTTTTGTCCATGTAGATGAATATAAAAGGACGATTTTGCACGTCCAGCATATACTATATAGTAATAATAATAATAATAAATTATAGATATGGATAAAGATATAATATAAAAATATATAATTAATTAAGCCAAATATAAGTATAAATAATTATCAATCTCATAGTCTGGTCCGATTTTACACGGTCTATTTTTCATGCCCTGAGCTGACCATTCTGAGCTGACCACGCCTTGACCTGTGCCAAAATAACTATTTTAATTCGACATGCCCTGAGTCGAACCCGTAACCTTGCCCTGTAGTAAACATAGACATGGATTGTGGTAGAAAAAGAAAAAGAAAAAGAAAGAAATATTTGATAAAACTACACACCTTAATTACAGTTGACTACCCTTTGACTTTATAATATAAATATGACTTCTGTCTAAATAAAGAGATACATTTGTGCAACTTAAATATTAGTAGAGGTTAATAGTAATAATAGGTTCATAGTATGTGGTAGTATGATCTTCTTGAGACATGTATTGTTGCTTGCTTTACCTAAGGTTATGCGTTTTTGTGTCTTTATCTCATTTGTTAATGCATCATTACATGATTTTTATTAAAGCGTTTTTATGCTTACGCCTAAATTTTTTTCTGTGCATACAGATTCATTGTGTAAAAATAAAATTGATCGCCTCTGCTTCTCGCCATTGCTATTTTACTGTATGTTTTTTATTTATTTCTGTTAATTTTGTTTTCATGATTTCTTTTGCCGATTAAGTTTATATTCTCTTGGTTTGTGACCTGGAAATCAGGTTTTTTGTTCATGGATCTTATTAGAGCTTTTGTCTTTCTTTCATTAAACTACTGTTATAAGGGGTGGTTGGGGCTTGCGTGTATGCTTTGTTGCTAATTTATTATACAACAATCTTTATACTTGTGATCATATTCTGTAGTTTTTATGGGTGATCATGCTTGAATGTTGATAATACAATACTGTGATGTCAACAAGAGATTGTGGAGTCAGTCAATGTTTACATAAGTTATAGGATTTGAGATTATATAATGTAATTTATGTACGAAGTATTTCAGCTGATTTACTGATGGTATAAACATAACAGTGCAGTTTATGCAATTTTTTAAATTGATATCTTATTGAGAAGATTAGGTTTTACACAACTGACAACAAAGGATCAAGCGTAGCGTAACTTATGTTTTGTTTGTTAGTTGCTAGACGTGTGCTTGTGCTCATATATCTCTTAAATTTTGCTTCAGTCATCCTATACAGGTTGTTATTTTGTTGTTTGGCTTTGTTCTTTAAACTTCTTTGTGATTGTGTTCATAGCAACAATTGTGAAGGATGTTACATTTGTACTGCTCGCTTGACTGGCGTTTGTGACCGGTAGCTTGGAAGGTGCTGACTCTGCCGCCTACCTCCTACGCCGGCATCACCTACGAGTTAACAGGTATGTTTATAACAATGACAGGTTATAAAGTTATCATCTAAACGCACGCACACGTTATTTCCCTTTCTTAAGGCCAAATGAGAATAAACATTCCTGGACCTAAAGCTAGAAATGGAGTAAGGAACCTACACAAACGACCCGAAGATGATACCAAAACCGAATTGAAGCAGAAAACAGTTACAATGTAAGCGTTATCTTTCTCGATAGATATCAGCGAATCAATATACTAACAACAGTAGCAGATGGGGCTTGCTTAGGTACTTTTGTGACTTTAATAGTTACAATTGCTTATTGTTAACACCAATTTGGTAGTGTTGAAACTTTAATACATTCTTATTAAACGCTGCTTTGGATAGCCGCTGCAACGCGCGGCTCGGAAACACACTAGTTCTAGTTTATTTTCCCAATGTTACCTAACTATTATCTAAACACATTAACTTTTGTTAAAGAAATTCTTACACCTTACATTTAAAGCTACAAATTAAAAACCTTTATTCATGTGTATATAAGTATATTAAATGAAAGATTCTAATACATTTCTAGTGGATGAGAGTGATCGAAAATTACCCAATCAAAAATATCCAGAATCAATACTCTACTTTTTTCACACTCTTTTTGTTGAATTTGATTCTTCATTTTAATAATTAAACACTAAATAGTTCGGTTTTCACTAGAATCCAGACCCCTACAACCACATATATAAACATTTATATCTCCAAACAACACACACGTAAAGAGAGATGGGTTGGTTCATAAGAGACTCAAGATCAGGGCTAAGTTGGGCTGACCAGACCCTCGGTTCGATATCCGCACCACCCATCATGCGGCTGCTAGCCATACTCTTGATGTCCATGTCTACTTACACCGAGTTCAAGGTTCATATTGAAAGGGAGAAAATGGCCCTCAAGTTGTTCTTTTACTTGTTGCCACTTGCTTTGTTTCTTTTAACACATGTTACCATGAGGTACCGCTTGCCATACATGGTTCGAGCCACGAGTATCATGGTCATCTTGGTTTTGGTTTTGGTCAAGTATCATTCAGCGGTTCAGCCGAGTTGGTTTTGAAACTTGTACATGGTATGATCATGGTTGGTGTTTATGTAACATGTGTTTTTTTTTTGTTATAGTTGGAAATATTATAGAGACATGTTATGAGTTTTGCTGATTATTCCAAATGTTTTTTTTTTTTTTTTTTTGATCTTTGTAAATGGTTCAGAAATAATATTTTAATAATGACTTATATTTAGGAATTGGTTGGTTTCATCATTGGCCGTGTAAATTTGAATTTCGTTAAGAGTTGTAAAAATTATGATTTTCTTCAAGAAGATTTAGAAAGCATTTACATTATTTTAAAATAGCTTATTAAGGGTGATGGGTGTGGAAGGGCTGGGGAGCTATTCGGCTACACCATCCCTTGCCTCTCAGGTACGGTGGTTTGGTTATGGTTGTCGGATAGAAGAAACCGAATGACGGTGGGTGTGGTCATATTAGATACCTTAACAACTTTCAATCCTGAACTGCCATATCAATTTGTAAAATACTACCTTAACAGTTAACATTACCCTAAAACATCATATCTGGAGGGGGCACTACCCTAAGATACCCTAACATTTTTTTTGTTTTTTTTTATAAACTACACATGCATTTTAAAATTTAACTAGAATCTGACCCGCGCGCATTGTAGCGGGGGCATGCTGCAAACAGTTTGTGATGTAAGAGAGACATCTCACTGCCGTCTCAGTCTAATATTATCTATTATTAGGTATTAGTTACCCGCGCTTTGCTGCGGGTGCGGCTGTTGTGCGAAACGCGGCAGAAGCTCCTGTTTCCTTGAGTGTTTGGCGGACGTTAAAGATCACGCGTCGCTGTGGGAGCTCCTGTTGCGTGGAGGGTTTCGTGGACATAAAAGATAATATTAAGTGACTGTTATTCTTGCGTGAGCTTCAAAAAAATACTCGCGGCTAAAAGCTAAAAGTTTGGTGGTCAAAGTTTGAAATCCTAAAAGCTAAAATTTTGGCCAAAGTGCAATGCAAGTTTAAAAAAGTTGAGTTGTCAAAGTTTGAAATCCTAAAAGCTAAAAGTTTGGTGGTTAAAGTTTGAAATCCCAAAACCTAAAAGTTTGGTGGTCAAATTGGAAGAAAATAAAGTTAAGCTAAAAGTTAGTGGCCAAAGTTTTAAATCTTAAAAGCTAAAAGTTTGTTCGTCTAAGTTTGGTGGTCAAATTAGAAGAAAATAAAATTAACTTAAAAGTTAGTGGCAGAAATAAAGTTAACGTAAAAGTTAGTGGCCAATATATATATATTTGGTGATCAAATTAGAAGAAAATAAGTTAAGCTAAAAGTTAGTGACCAAAGTTTTAAATCCTAAAGGCTAAAAGTTTGTTAGTCTAAGTTTTGTGGTTAAATTAGAAGAAAATAAAGTTTACCTAAAAGTTAGTGGCAGAAATAAAATTAACGTAAAAGTTAGTGGCCAATATATACATATATATATATAGGATTTGGTTCAAATGAGAACCTTTTCCCAAATTGAGAACTAGAGAACCATTCTGGGCCACACATTTCTCTAAGGCAAATTTTTTTTTTTTTTTTTTTTTTTTGCAAAAATCGCTGCTTTATATGTAAGGAAAATTTTTTTTTTATTTTTTTTTTCAGTATACACATGTGTATAATTGCATTATACACATATGTATAATGCTATATACACATATGTATAATTGTCATATACACATATGTATAGCTGAAAAATGCTATATACACATATGTATAATTGCTATATACACATATGTATAATTGTCATATACACATATGTATAAATGAAAAAAAAAATTCAAAAAAAATAAAATTTTTTTTTCCTTGCATAAAAATGTGCGATTAAAGCAAAAAAAAAAAAAAAAAAAAAAATTTTTTTTTTTTTTTTGCCTTTATATGAAATGTGTGGCTCAGAATGGTTCTCTCAGTTCTCAAATAGGGGTTGGTTCTCTTAGGATCCCTACCCTATATATATATATATATATATATATATATATATATATATATATATATATATATATTAAAACAAAGACACTATTGAAGTGTCTTTGAATTAATATATACTAGTGTCTAGTTTCCCCGCGCTTCGCTGCGGGGTGTCTGTTTTGTTGATAGTTTGGTGGACATTAGAGATAACATTATGTAAATATTGTTTGTAGAATTAGTTTAAAAAGGCTTCTTTTAGGTCATTATTACCCTCACGTTGCAGCAGAGTGTGTTCCCGCATGACGATGTTTGAACTCCATTCGTCTCAAAACGAAAATGCTAACTATATTGAATAAAGGGTTTATTTCTCATATAACTCTATTTTTTTTAAATACGGTATCGGTGCAGATATTAATCAATACTCGTTTAGTTCTTCACGATAAAGAAAATATTACTATACCGATATCGAAAGTATTAGTTCGATACAAATACATGATGCCAAATTATGTTCCCTAAGGCCATCTTTAATGCTACCTGAGCCCTTAGGCGCCCTTAGCTACTACGTCATCTGTCACATAATATCCTTACAAATCCTTAAAACCTCAATTTTATCGTCAACCCTACAAATATCCTTACCCTTCTTAATTTACACATCATCACATATTCATTACACACAATATTTAAATAAAACATTTCTTTTTTTATATTGGGCCCACCTTATTACAAGAACTTAGGAAAACTCATGTCTTTGTGTAAGGACTTCCATGCTAAGGGATTCAAAGGGCACCATTGCTCCAATGGTAAGGGCTTGTAAGGGCATGTAAGGATGCATTGGAGATAGTCTAACAAATTAGGTGCGGTGCATGTCAAAGAAACGGCGCATAGTAAACCAGTGCATGTTAATTTAGTACACCGTTGCGCATCAAACAGAAACTAATAAATAATAGTGTCCTATCCTAATTTAGTATTGTTTATTCCAATTTAATAATATATAACAATAAAATAATAATACAAATAAAATATATTTCGTTACAGTTGAAGTGATCCACTCTCTAGCATCCAAGTCCCGTGACACAGCGAAGTAGGCTTATTATAGCTTGTATTCACTATTAAAGTGTTTGTTGAATTAATATATAGATAATTGAAAAACTATATATTATTATTTACCAAAAGTATTTGTTTGTGGTAAAATATTATATGTTTGTATAACATTTGACCTTATTTTAAAACGTGGACACCATATATTAGATGTACTTTGTCTTTAAAACTTAGGGAAATAAATATGAAGTTAAACTCTATAAACTTTTGTAAACCATTTTGGTTTGCTGATAAGGCAACAATTTCCAAGCAATCCATGGTACACATATGCATCCTTTTCACTTGGTAGTATTTCACTTGGTACACATATGCATCCTTTTCACCAATGTTAGTTTTCTTTTGCCATCCCTAACAACAAAAGATTAAATTTTGAATATAAATACTAAATATCAAATTAAATTTCTACAATTTAATCTTCCTAACCTTTCAACAGAACCAAATGAAGCCACTTTAACCTTCTTTTCCATCAAACATTCAAACCACCATTATAATCTTCATTACTAACCCTAGTTATAGCAAGATTCAATAAACCCAAAAGACAAAACATATCTCAAAATCCATAGACTCCTACACCAAACCATAACACCACAACTATTCAGAAAACTCTCCCCCAAACAATCTAGGCCCATTAACCCATTACCCATACGGACCCAACCCGTCAGACAACCTTTTTATTACACAATAATTAGTCCACCGTTGAAGCCTCTTGGGAGACGCCTGAGAGGCCTCGTATGCTGTGAGACCTCTCTCCAAAGAAATGGGAAAGTGCTATTTTCGTAAAGAGGGTTGCTCAAAACTTTAGATACCCTACACAACTATCGTAGCAACACTAACAATAATTTGTAACGACGGGATTTATTTATGATAAAAATCAAAACATAAGATACATACATCCATCATAAGGTATAACCAACTTATTACTTATGCATACATGTAGCAATGTATTGATAAATTATAAAACCATATATCAAATGTTAAAATCCATTTAAAATTTTCAATAATTATTATAAATAATATAAAAAATAATTTGGCCTAAAAATCTGCATCCAAATTGAAGACAAAATTCTGAGCAGAGTCTTGAAGGTTTGACATAACAGAAGCCTTTTGATAATCTCCAACCCTTCTCTCAAAGAAGTTTGCTTTTCCTCTGCTCAATCATCATACCAACAAATGCAAACAAATAAAGGTTAAAAGTTTAAATCTTTAGCAATGCAAGATAAAGATTCATCAAAATCTTTGATGATACTTACTGAAGTGAAATGAACTCCATCCAGTCGAACGGGTTTTCTACGTTGTATTTCTTATCACAACCCAATGAAACCTGTTAAATTGTATAGCATATTAAAGTCAATTTGTGTTGCAGTTTGTCAGTTTATCGCTAACGGGTCAAAAGGATAATAAAAAATATATCTTTAGAAAAAATAGATAGTTAACAGTTGAAAATGTTATTTAACAAAATATGACTATTATAATCTTACCAAGAGGCGATCAGCGACAAACTTTATGTATTGGCTCATGAGTGTTGCGTTCATGCCAATAAGGGCGCATGGAAGGGACTCACAAACGAATTCGGTCTCTATTTCAACTGCTTCATGCACTATTTCATTGACCTTTTCTGAAGGAAGCTGCTTTTGTAATAAACTGTAATTCAAGATCAGGTTTCTTCAATATTATGTTAACAAAACTATGTTTTTTATACTAAATGGGCGAACGGAAATTTACCTGTAAAGAAGACAAGCAAAGTCGCAATGTAGACCCTCGTCTCTTGATATGAGTTCATTTGAGAAAGTCAACCCTGGCATCAATCCTCTCTTCTTTAGCCAAAAAATTGAGCAAAAGCTGAAAAATAAAATGAATTTACACATATAAATCATATATAATATATACATAGCCCTGTTCCAAACACAACCGCTTATGGTATTAAGCGGAAAACTGCAAGAACTGCATAAACACATGCACCCAGTGGCGATCCTTTTAAAGGGCGGGAGGGGGCGGCCGACCCCCCCGAATTTTCGTTCAGAAGTTCCGATTATATAGTATTCGTATAGAAATTTTTTGGTATATAAGGTTTCGACCCCCCGAAACTAGTGACTTCCGACCCCCCGAAGTTTCCGGTCAAGATTCGCCACTGCATGCACCTATCTGTGTCAATGCAGTTTTCGCGGTTTTCTACCAAAAACTGGTTATGTACAGTATGAAACGGGCCTATAAACTATCGGTAGTCACCAGTCACTACACACTACACTATAAGATTTGGTAAACAAATATCAAAATGGTTTTTAAGGGGTTGTTTGGATGTATATTCTGAAAGTAAAATACTGTACCTTCCTGAGAAAAATATTCCTTCGACACATGCAAAGGCGACGAGTCTTTCTGCAAATGAATTGGAGCTGCACAGAAATGTAAGATAGCAATAAAAAGTTCCAATCCAGTTAAGTGAGTGTAGTAGGAAAACTACCTTTTAATCCAGTTTAAAGCCCATTCGGCCTTTTTTGCAACACAAGGAATGTTTTCAATTGCATTAAACAATCTGTACTTCTCCTTGGAATCCTTAATGAATGTTTCCAGAAGCAAGCTATACATTTCTACAAAAAAAAAAAAAAAAAAAAAAAAAAAAAAAAAAAAAAAAAAAACACACACACACAAAAAATTAGTTAAAGAAAACTCAAATGAACATATACAAACTAAACTGCTGAGTGTAAAAAGCTCAACCAGAGTGTACATTCTCCATAGCAATTTGAAACCCGTAAAACGCCCGAGCCTGTCAATGCAAACAACACCTCAAATCAGTAACAAATCAAACAATCCCACAAATAATAACCTGAACCAATGCAAAAAATAAAAATAAAATAAAAAACCTCGGGTATTTGAACGTCGTTTAGAAATCTTGCAGCGAGATTTTCCAAAACAATTCCATCTGATGCGGCAAAAAAGGCTAAAATGTGGCTTATAAATTGCTTCTCAGAGTCAGTCAGTTTTTTGCCAATGTTGTACATCCAAAGAGAGATCGACCTCCTCAGCTGAACAAAAAAAAAAAAAAAAAAAACTAGTATTCATATTTTGTTCATTTGACAGAAAAATTAAAACTTTTAATTCAAGAACACAAGAGAGTTACTACCCAATTACAACCGGAAAACAAGAAAAAAATATGGCTTTAGATATTGGCAACCCCCCCCCCCCCCCCCTTTATAATTGCACACCCATGCCTCCTATACGTCGCGTATAGGGGGTTGCACAAAGTTTCACGCAGTCTCCTATACGTTGTATACGCGGCGAAGTCCCTGACTGATCGGCATTAATGACGCGTGAAAATTTGTGCAACCCCCTATACACCGCGTTACACGCGTATAGCTCTATACACGAGCATACCTTTGTCGAAAAACCTAGCATACTTTTTGTCGGAAATATGTAGGAAAATTCATCGGAAACTGGTCGGAAAAGTTGATATAGAATAAAACTAGTAATAAAAAATGTAGTTAGAAACTAGTCGGAATTTTGTCGGAGAATCTGTCACGCTTTTTTTGTCGGAACTTTGTAGGAAATTTTATCGGAAACTTGTCGGAAAAATTTACCGACTAGATTTTCCAGACAAAAGACACTTTGTTGGAAACTGGCCAGAAACGTTGTTTTCCGGCCAGTTTCCTACCAAAACTTTGGTCTGAAATAGGCCAGTGTTTTAGCAGTGGTATAGGGGGTGTAAATAATTTGAAGGGTGTGTAAATACCATCACTCAAAAACATAAACAAATGGATAGCCATACAAAACAAGAAAACATCACATACAATCATGAAAGCTGTAATCTTTTACAGCAACAAAAACACCCAAATGATGGAACTAATCAACTACACAATCAAGAAACAAAGCCACATACTTTATAAGACTGTAAGGAGTGGGGGCGGGAGAGAGGGCGGGAGGGGCTGGAACACCGCCGCCACAGGGGCGGGAACCATGGCGTGGGGCTGGGGGCGGGGAGGGCTTCACCGGCGTGGGGCTTGGGGTGGGGACACGTGGCAGCAGCAGATTGGTCAGTTTTTTTTTTTTTATTTTTTTTTTAACTTTAACACAATATAATATTATTTCCTTCCCCCCTTCTTCCCCCCCTTCCACTCCCCACAATTATTTCCCCCCCACAAGGGTCCCACAAGTGCCACATGGCGCTTCATCCCCCTCTTTCCCGCCCCCCACACTCCTTATAGTCTAATAATGAAACACAAATAACCAACAGAACAACACATCAAATCAAACAATCAAATAAAGACTCTCACCAAGAACTCAAATTACCACACACAACAACAAAAAGATAACAAAAAGCACAACAATTTGTTAACTTTCTTGAATTACAAAAAAAAAAAAAGAAATTAATTAAATTGAAACTAATAAAAAAAAAAAGATTACCAGTCCAGAAACTGGCTTGGGCTTTCTTATACATCTCCCATAATTGATTGTATCTGACTGGAAACATACAAAACCTTTGGTTCTGCTCTGATAATATTGGTTCATCTTCTTCATTTAGATGCTCTGTTTCTTTCTTCAAAGAACCCATTTTTTATGGATATTTGTGTGTGTAAATAAGGCACAAAACCCTACAAAAACCCTTCAGAGATGAGATAAGTCGCACAATTGGACGGTTTTTGTTTAACCCATTTTTTGCGGGTAGTTTCACTTACTTTTTGGTGTATCTACAAACCGTTTTACGTGATTGTATTTGTCTTTTGTGTTTGTAAGTTACATAAACTACCCCTTGCCTATCACTGAGTTTGTATTTTTTTTTTTATTTTCCAAAACTTTTAAAAATGTAATACCTCTTCTTTTAACACTTTTGTTTAAGTAAAAGAAGACCAATATTATGCATACAAAATTATGTTTAAGCAATTCATAATTTCATATTGCTTTACATATAGTATGTACTAGATATTTGCCCACGTGGACACGCGGTTCACCAACTTACAATTATTTTGAGCGGTAAAACGTATAAAAAAATATAGTAGAAATATTTTATTTAGATTTAAAAGCAAACAATACACATTTTATTCAAATATTACTAAATATTTTCTTATACACCACATTTTTAGTTTTAGTCTTGACATTTCCATCACCATCAAGTATAAGTAATTTCACTCCTGCCCTGCTTTTAACTCTTGACAGTGCGACATAAAGTTGGCCATATGAGAATACATGGTCTCTTAAATACAATCCAACTTTCGATAGAGACTGTGTGAAAACACATGAAGTCTATATCATATTTTAATACAATTAGTCTCCAGTTTTTACTAAACAACAAATCAAGTAACTCTGTTGGTCAAAATAGATGTTAAGTTGAACAGGGGTTGCAAACTCAAGTTGAGCTAGATACACATCAGTAAGTAGACTTACGGGTGAAAGGAGTATGGATTGAAACATACCATTTTAAGTAGAGGTCAAAACATGACGAACAATATATATCGACCAAAGAATGCTTTTGTTTCCATTTCGTACAAATAATTACAACATATCTTCTAATAAACATTTTTACAATAGTGTAGGCCTAGAAACTAAATAGACTTCAGGCAACTTTCACCCCACTTTGGTTGCATTTGTTCATGATAGTTCATCAGCTTTTTATGTTTGGCTGCATTTGTTCCTTTCACCAACCGGCTGACTCCAAAGTCTGCAACTTTCAAATGTCCAAAATCATCTAACAAAATGTTTCTGTTAAATTAACCATACATGATTAGCCGGTATGTAATAGTATAAGGAAACATTAAGACTTCATTACTCGTAATCGATACGTTAATGTTTAATATTAAAACTTACAAAGGTTCAAGATCTTTGTGAATTATTGGTTTTGGCTTAATTTGTTTATAACAACTAACACTTTGTCTGGATCGTATAAAGTTCATCCCCAATCTTTTTAATAGCAACTTGTGTTCCACGCCATCCCTTTATCCCTTCACTAAGATGATGTTTCTAGATTACACATCTGAAACGGCCAACTCCCGGCATAACCTCCATATCCTGAACAAAAGTTTATATTTTTTTTTATTAGGAATCTAAGATAAACACCAAAAGACTAAATTCGATTTTATTAGGAATGTAATTGTGGAGTGGTTGATGCCCCTTCTTCGTTTATATTTGAAGGTAACATGCTTTGTTAATGACACAATGAATGTAGTTCTTTTTTATCTTTCTGAATTAGGACCCGAAACTGTTCATCCTTTTTTTTAATTCGATGTAGCGGCTTAGTTGGGTCCTATATGGGTAGTATTTGTTTGCATGTTTTTATGCTGGCATTAGTGACCTCTTAGAAGAGAATTGAATATCTTACCTGATGTAAACATGTAACATGCAACTCTGTTGATGAAATCTCTAAGGTCTGTTAGTTTGTAAAAAAACAATGCCAAGATGGTTACCAGCCACCTGGAGAAAATTTAAACCTTTACTATGCAATTTTAAAAGTTCTTACATGCTTACATCATAAGGATATAAACATAGTGATTTCACGCTCGCTGTTCAAAATGCAAGAATATAAAATATTCTAATTATCAAACCATTTATGCAGTTGTGTGTTGTACCATTAGCTTTAAGGGTGTTTTGTGCTTGCTTGGTTGTACCATGTGTGTTGAGAGTTGTACCTACACATACACCTCACCTGGACACGCGTGTTATTCTCCTTCTTTCCGCCTCTTTTCCCTGGCCTCTTTTCAGACTCCCCTCTCTCTCTCTAACCCCTCTCTCTGTAACCTCACACTGACACTACTATCATCGCCGTATGAAGCATCACCCATCACATAATACACGAGGAAGATAAGGTCTGATTTGTAGATTTCCGACAAAGTACAACCTGGCGTTCAAGCTCCGATGGGCCTGCATGTATGATCAAAGACCTGGAGGTGAAGCCTAATCTGTGCTTTGGAAGGTTATTTCTTGCTTCTTAAAATGCCTAATCAGTTATACGCTTTTTAACGATTTATTAAAATGTTTTTCTTTCAAAACCATTTACTAATTGGTGGTGGTTGTATTGGAATTAAACAGGTTTGTACAAAACCATCTCTCTATCGCAAGATTCATCTGATGTACTAAATCTACCGAGCTCCTTCTTCCTTCTCCGGTCTTCGCATCTCTGTTCGGCCTTCAGAGGTATTATTATTATTATTATTCAATTGTTAAACTAGGTTTTAGACATTATTATTATTATTATTAAATTGACTACTTTGTGATAAGCTAACCTTTTACAAATTAGTCACAGACCACTAACTTGAGTTAATTCCCAACATCAAATGTGCAAAAAAGGATTCAAGGTTGACTTTTAGTTTTATATTATTAAATTTGTAAAAAAATGTATGAAGTTTTCATATTAACCGTTTGTTTTTTATATTGTCAGATCATAGATTTTCTAGGTACAATGCAGCAACTTGGAAAAATATACAGAGTACAAATACACAGCCTTATTTTATCAATTTCTGAACGTGATATTTTATACCAGGAATTGAAAGTGTTTATGCTAACTGAAACTTTTATTCTAGAAAACAGGTAAGAAAAAAATGTATTGCAAACGAGTTCGTGATATTCAACAAAGAGTAAAGGCACGACGATTGAGATACGTTTTGATAAAGTGGATGCCTTTGGTGAAAAGGAACAGAGTTGCTAAGAAGAACAATGAGCTTTGCTATCTGTTTGATGTGCGTTTAAGTTACAATCCTGTGATGACTAAAGATTCTGATACCTGTACCAATTAATGATGTTTACTTGCCTTAATGTTTAGTAGGCCTTGCAGATAGGAGCTATTTACCACATCCAGTATTTGCATGTAAGCCTGGTCCTTGCAGATGCTTATAATCAGCTATACAAATAGCTTTCTTCATTATTTAGTTCAACAATGTAAGTGTATTCCACTCCACCAGCAATATGTGACATGGTTTTGATGTTTTTAGTTGGCCTAGAGGCTACATAGGTTGATTTAATTCATTAATATTATTAGCTTATGCTCTATTAAGACAAACATGCAGGTAGACGTGTTCAAGTTGACATTTATATTTTAATCAAAAATACCGTGTTATGCTCACAAGGTACATACTAAACGCTTCTTTTTAACAACTACCCGACAATGGATTAGTCGACATTTCACAAATTTTAAGAACATAAGAAAAAAAATCTAATGATCATTCCTGATGTTTATGCTGGTAATCGTAATTCAAATTTACCATTGAGTATAAACATGACCCACACTACTAGAAAATTGGGCTATTGTCACCAAAAGTTGCTACCTAGAAAAATGGTAGCAAATTTAGCAACCGATTTTACACCAAAATATGTATTATAAGATAAGGTAGCTAATCGGTTGCAAATTTTGACAATGTTTATTTTTGGTGGTAAATTCGTGAGAAAAATAATAAGAAAGACGTAAAAAATAATAATTTTAAAAAAAAAGAACAAACTTTTTGAATTGTGACCACCATAGCGGTAGCAAATTTAGGGACCCATTTTGAGAATAAATTGCTACCATATTAGCCACGATAAATCATGGCTACTGTCACCAAAATATGCTACCTAGAAAAATGGTAGCAAATTTAGCAACCGATTTAATACCAAAATATGTATTATAAGATAAGGTAACTAATCGGTTGCAAATTTTGACACCATTTATTTTTGTTGGTAAATTCGTGAGAAAAATAATAAGAAAGACTTAAAAAATAATAATTTATAAAAAAAACAAATGAAAGAAACAAAAACACATCTTGTGGATTTTTTTATTCATGTGACCAAAAACACATCTTTTGGAAACCTTTAGCCACACTTTACGAAAAAAAAAATGTGTCATTTAGAAGCCACACTTAATGAAAGAAAAAAATCTAATAACTATAAATATTTTATCGTCAATTAGATCTAATGATGGTCAGTTAGGCCCAAAGACGGTCAGTTAGATTCGATTAGTGTCACTTAGACCCAATGAAGGTCATTTAGACCCAATAATGGTCAATTAGATCCGATGTTGGTCAATTAGGCCCGTTGATGGTCAATTAGAACCAACGATCGTCAATTTGATCCAATGATGGTAAATTAGATCCAATGACGGTTCATTACACCAATGATGGTCAATTGGATCCAATGATGGTTAATTACACCACTGATGGTCAGTTGGATCCAGTAATGGTTAGTTAGGCCCAATGATGGTCAGTTAGATCCAATGATGGCCAGTTACACCCAATGACGACTAATTAGATCCAATGATGGTCGGTTAGGCCCAATGATGGTCAGGTAGATCCAATCATTGTCACTTAGACCCAATGATGGTCATTTAGACCCGATGATGGTCAATTAGGCCCAATGATTGTCAATTAGAATGATCGTCAATTAGATCCAATGGTGGTCAATTAGATTTAATAATGGTTAATTAGAACCAATGATCGTCAATTAGATCCAATGATAGTTAATTAGATCCAATGATGGTTAATTAAACCAATGACCGTCAATTGGATCCAATGATGGTCAGTTAGGCCCAATGATGGTCAGTTAGATCCAATCATTGTCACTTAGACCCAATGATGGTGAATTATACCCGATGATGGTCAATAGGCACAACGATGGTTAATTAGAACCAATGATCATTAATTAGATCCAATGATGGTCAATTAGATCCAATGATGGTTAATTAAACTAATAATGGTCAGTTAGATCCAATGATGGTCAGTAAGCTCAATGATGGTTAGTTACTTCCAACGATGGTCAGTTAGGCCCAATGATGATTAGGTAGACTGATGGGTTAGTTAAAAGATGTGTATAAAAGCATCTATAAATGAGTTTTAAGGAGTGTTAAGTCGTCAAATGGTGTTGCTTTGATATTATTATGTTATTTCAGGATTTGATGACTAAAGGAGGCAAATATGACGTTTTGGAGTTGCTCGAGCAAGAAACGGAAGCTTACGTGAGCTGGAAAATCAAAAACTGAAAAAGGTGGGGGTTTTGGCGTAGGATACGCCAAAACTGGCGTATCCTACGCCAGTGGCGTAGGGAAGGACACATTTGCCTGCGTAGGGCAGCAGACAACAGCTCAGACAAATTCAGCCTAGCGTAGCCTACGCCAAAAGTGGGGTTGGATACGCTAAAGTCAAAAATTGGTCAAACATTTCCTTTTTTCAAGTCAATGATGGTGGAAAATATTTTAATGACGGATTTATGAAGGAAGGGACGTTTTTAGATGGACTTTTGACTCATTCTCTATATATCATTCATCATCATTAACAAAACAATCACACACACAATTCTCCCAAGACTCTTGAAGCATTTTTGAAGATTGAAGACACAAACTTGAAGATGAACATCATGGCCATGCTTGGCTAATTTATTTGTATTACACTGGGATGTAGGCTCTTGATATTTAGGGTTTGAACACATTTGGGTATTGTTTCTAAACTTTTGTTGATGTCTTTGTGTACTTGAATTAATTGTGTTGATTGGTGATTAATCTTATGCTAGACTCAATTTCAGTTAATTGATCTTGTGCCAATTTCTACATTTTTGTTATCCATCTCTGTTTCGGTTTCAGCGCTTGCGGAGAAGGTACGTGGATCTTCATTGTCTTTTTCTTCTTTACATATGTCACTATTTGTATTACACCAATCAGCCCAATACATTTCTTCAACAGAATATGGTTTGGCCGAATATGGTTATGATAATCCAAGATTTGTTTGACTGCAATAATTTTTGAGAACTTGCTTGTTGTTCATAATTTGCATCAAGTTCTATGAATGTTCTTGGATTGAAAAAATTTGATCATTTTGGTGGAGGGATTGATTTGCGGATATTGTTTATGGGTCGGGTTAATTCGATTGTGTTTGTTGCAGAATTGATTACTTTCCAAATCCTAGGCCTACATATATGGAAACTCCTTAATTCAAATTTGACTTCTAGCACTAGAATTGTAACTCACAATTGAATTATGTTATTGTGTAACTTACTTGACTCGTTATTAATTTTTATTAATTCTGACTTCTTAATTCTATTCATTGCTTGTTTTGTAGATTGAAAAAGTTGAATTTGGTTATTAAAGAGCTTGTTAAGGAAAAAGATGAAGATAAAGAAAGGTTCGAAGGAATAATTGCGAGCTTGGTGGCTGAAAAAGAAAAATATAATGCAAAAAAAAAAAAGGCTATGAACAATAGAATGGGAGAATTTGAAGCTAGGTTAACAGCTATGGGTGGAAAATAGGCTATAAACACTTAGACATGAATATTTTGAAGTTTTTAATGGATAATTTCGGTTATTTGATGTTTTTTTGTGTTTCTATTGGAGTCTTTATATGATTTTAAAGTTGGAAAAACTGTATCAAATTTGTTTTATATAATTTGAGATTTTGTATTATTTGACTGTTTTATATAATATAATTTTCTTGAAATGTAATTGAATTAATAAAGAAGGAAAAAAAACCCTGTAGAAAAGCTAAATGGTAGCAAATTTTTAATGAAAGTGATGGTTAAATGGTAGCAAATTTTCAATGAAAATGGTGGCTAAATGGTTGCAAATTTTCAATGAAAGTGGTGGCTAAATGGTAGCAATTTTTCATTAAAAGTAGTGGTTAAATGGTAGCAAATTTTCAATGAAAATGGTGGCTAAATAGTAGTAAATTCTCAATGAAAGAGGTGACTAAATGGTTGCAGACTAAATGGTACCAAAATGGTTACAAAAAAAAAGTGTAAATTTTCAATAAAAATGGTGTCTAAATGGTGGCAATATCGGTGACTAAATGGTACCAAAACGGTAGCAAATGACCTTACTAAAATATTGTAGGAGCGGTGGCAAATATTTTAACCGTTTTTGTGGTGACAAAAATATGGTAGCAAAATACAAAAGTGGTAGCTATTTGGTGACATTAGGGCAACAGAGACGTGTGTTTTTGCTACCGCATTCTCGGTTGCAAAATGATGGCTACAGAGCAATTGCTACCGTTATGTAACCGAAAATGTTGTGACAAAAGCCTAATTTTCTAGTAGTGCCATTGCGTGGACTGATCGTGTTGAGTGTAACTTAGGTTAGGATGATGTCGTTCAGATTTATATTGTTAATTAGTCGTTGATTGGCGTCTAATAGTTTTGTAGTCGTTAACAGACATACATGGTATGTTTTACATTGTATGTTGTTAGTTGCTTGCTGGCCTTCTATCGCCTCACTTTGTTTTGTGTATCATGTTACTGTTAGTGTTGATTTTTTTTTTTTGTTCTGAACACCTCTTTGAGGTTGATGTTTGCTATGGTCTTTGGTTTGCAGGTGTTTTGGGGGTCTGCTGATTGACTGACGTGCACTGCTTCTTTTACAGTGTAAGATCATGTCCCTATATCATGTTTAGTATGTGTTTTGTGGCTCCTTATATGTTCAAGATAGAGTTGTATGTAATTTTTAGTGTAGTTTTTCATAGGGATGTCTTCGAGCTTATGCATTTAGTACCATCTACATATTTATAGTGTATGACCCTCTTTACTGATAGCATGCATTAGATTACCTGATGTGTTTCACTAATATTGTTTTAAAAAGATAGGAAAGTGCATACAAAAGTAAATATGCCTTTTATTTGTTGTGTGTTAGAATTATATAGTAGTAGTCTCTGTGGCAATAATCGGTTTCGCGTTATTTAGTAGATTTGATTATGAATATATAATTGACCCGCTACTAAAAAAGTTATCCGTTTTGAACCGTCAAATTTTACCTTTTTAAACAAATTAGCTTTAAGCATTTCATAATGGATTTTTCGCTCTCGATATACCGTGGTCACTACAAAAATCAGTTCTCTTCAGCTGCCAGCGCATAACCATTCGTATTGCCTACAGCTGTTGTTTTTATTATCAATAGATGTAGTCTGTTATTTTTACAAGCACAAATGGGTCAAAACTGATATGCTAATAGTGGTTTCTATTTTGTTCCTTTTGCAGAAAGTTTAATTGTTGATATTACAAAGGTCATACTCAATTAATTGTTCTGTTACTGATTCTTTCAAACTCAACAGAGATACATGTTTCATTTTTTCCAAAAGTCAACAGAGATGCATTTTTAAGTCGGTGGAGTTGGATTGTGGTTACCTACTCAATTAACCATTGTAAATTAGTATGTATATTGGGTTGGGGATCTTCCGTATCCGATTCTAGAGATTCAAAGTTTGTCAAAAGTCAAAGTAAATTGGAAAAATCTTGAAGTCTATAGTTTGCTATTGTTACTTATTTGTTCTTATACGTAACCAAATGTTATACGGCTCATATCCAACTACTTATTAACAAAAATACGATCACCAGATCCCCCCGCCGCAACGCGCGGGGGGCACCATCTAGTTATTACTAAACCACAAAAGAAAATAGCTACTTACCTGATATGCCTTAAGAGACTGATCAACTGCTTCTTTTTTTGTCGTTGCCAGATTTGAACTCTGCAAGATACCTATAATAGTCCCTTTCCTGCATTCCATCAAAACCCATCACAAAATCTTTAGAACATGAAAAAGGTTAAGATCATCTTTGCAAATATCTGACAGCTCTTTTTCCACCTTTTGTTGGGTTTAGTTTAAATAAGTATGATATAGAATCATCAATTCATCATATATGTTTATTCGATGTTTATGCAGCGTTTTTTGCCTCTTCTATGCAGTTTATGCAACGTTTTGCTGCTGTAAAAAACCCGGTTTAACAATGAATCGTTTTTTGCTGCTGTATGCAACGTTTTGTTGCTGTGAAAAACTGGTTTTACGATGTAGGTGATTTGGAGCTGCTGTTTGCAGCGTTTTGCAACTGTTGTTTGCAGCAGTATTGCTGACACAACCACTGATGAGAGAAACCACTGATAGGTAGTTACTCATCAGTGGTTATAATGCATCAGTAGTTAAAACCACATTAGTGGTTTCATCAGCAGTACTTTCATACCTATTTCAGTCTTTAACCACTAACAAATCCAAAACAAAGATTCATAAAACACCATCAGTAGGTTTATTGAGGACAATGATGGCTGAATCCTGAAAAGTACAGAACAAAAAAAGTATACATGATGAGTGTAAGCATATAATCACATTATGAACAGAGAGTCAAAGAGAATGAATTCAGCTTGGGGTTTCTACTTCCGAATCTTTCACCAGAACATATTTAAAATAATAGTTAGCTTTGTAAAATGGAAGTGCTTACTGCAATGTGGCTCATGAATCACCATTGTAACATTAATCTTATTTGTGACCAAGGATGCAGCAACCTCCATTCCTTTGTGCATAAACTGTTTTTTTTCTTCAAGACTCCAACTTACACCTGTGTTTTAGAGTTGCGGAGTTGCAAAAGGAATTTAGAGTTAGCAACAACCTTTGATGTTTATATAAATCGATATAAGAGATGCTCGTTTATAGTCTTTCTTTGCCGCAAATAAATATAAGAGGTGTATGCCAATTCACTATAAGAACCAAGTCAATAACTACAAATCAAAGTCATGTAACACGACCAATATAAACATTGGTAACCATAACTGGATGAGGTTTCTTGAATGAGGTTTCCTGTACAGTTATGTACAGCACCATAACTGGATGGTTAATATCCATATTATTATTATTCAAGTAAAAAATTCATCACAAATGCAACCACAAAGATATCAATTATTTT
Source organism: Ambrosia x helenae (assembly GCA_030844895.1). Taxonomy (NCBI): domain Eukaryota; kingdom Viridiplantae; phylum Streptophyta; class Magnoliopsida; order Asterales; family Asteraceae; genus Ambrosia; species Ambrosia x helenae. The sequence goes on from JAUTDX010007332.1 coordinate 27,791, forward strand.
TAATATATATTAATTTTTAATAATCATGTGGACGATTGACTTTACCTCACCATCATGCTAAAGGCAACCGCTAACTGTTGACCAACATCTTCCAATTGGTCAAATACATTCTCAAATAGCTTTAGACTCAAATTTAATTAAATTTGTGAATCTCACCTCTAAACATATCACTATAGGCATTGTCAGCTACGGCATATGCATGTGGGTTGTCAATGCATCTTATCTTGGTAAGCCGTGACGACCTCACTTCCAGAAACCAATGCATCTTTAAACGGATTGATTGCTAATAGAACGGGCCCTGACATGATCTAAAAGAAAGACTACAATTAAATATAACTCGGAAACTACTATTATTACATAGGTATGATATAAACAAACTTACAAATCACCTACCCTTTAAACTCATGGGCATAAGTATCTATTGGAGCATTCAACGTAGTTTTGAACATCACTACTGTTTCAAAGAGTCAACAATAGATATTATCATATTAAACAACTTCATTTGTAGAACCAAAATTTTAACAGACTGAAATGACCCGAAGAATACCAAAATTTCATTTGTAGAACCAATAATATAATCTTGTTATGGAGAATAAATAACTTTTTTATACAGTTTAATAGTTATTAATCACGTATCCGCGCTACATTTCAAACTTGAAACCTTTTTTTTTTTTTGCCAACAATCATATCTTGTAACCCGTACCAAAATTACTCGTTCGACTCATATTTCCCAACATGCCCAACTGCAAATTTCGTCGCTTCTAGAATGTACCCAAGACATTTTTGATAAAGATCGCTAATAAAAAAAACACCAAATTTATTCATACGGCCTTGAGCAACATCATTGACATATGGTGCGGCGTCAAACACCAAATTTTGAGGAAGGGATTTCACAAGAGTTGTGCATTCTTCTTCTGTGGTGCAATGCATTACTTGCTCGGGTGTTAACGAATCAAGAAAGCACGTAGGTAGTTCTCTAAACCATGCCTATAATTACAAACATAAAACATTTTTATTGTCTACTAATTAAAATAAATAACCAAATATTATTAAAGTACCTTACTACCTTAATCAAGCCAGGTAAACAATGAACATCTATCCCATGGGGAACAAAACCTTTATTAAGCTGCTTCCTAACATCTTCCTCTTGACAGTTTTCTGCATTTATTCTAAATATTCCTTCTGCCTGTAACCAAAACACATATAACTAAATTAACATTAAATGATTAAAATAAGTTAAAGCTATAAATCAAGTATTACTTGAAGGCCCCCTCTGCGTATAAACGCTTTTGCATCATTAGAAGTATCGTCGGCACACTATTCCCTCTCTCGTCATAAGAACATTACATCGATTCCACACACACACTCCAAACACGCGTATGCTGTTTCAAATCAGATTTATTCGGTTAACTAATTCCACACCAAAAAAGGAATAACATTTCAAGATTGACTTGAAAGAAAGCAATAATTCGCTTTAGATAATCAAGTAAAGATTAAAAGAAAATCAAAAGTACCTAGACGAAGCAAGACGATAGCGAATCTTGGCTTTGGTCTCGAGCGCCGCCAATAACAACCCTAACCATAAACCACAACAATAACATAAAAACGTCAAGATTCGATTATATCCAGATCCAAATCGTTGACGACAATAACCATGAACCCTAATCGCCCAAAACTGAAAAAATATTAGAACCAAAGAACAATACAAAATTAATCAAGATTTGAAACAAATATCATTAAAATCAGTCAAAAGAAAAGCAGATAAACATTAATCGACGACGAAAGTAAGTAATAATCATAACAGGGAAAAAAACGTAAAGAAAAGAAGACATGGTTGATCTACGTGTGTGTTAAAGAAGAACGGTAGATCTACGTGTGTGTTAAAGAAGAACGGTAGATCAACTTTGATGACAAGCATCCCATCTTCTCGGACTCTTGCCCTTACACAACTTTGAGTCCGAGAAAATAGTTTAGGGAACCGAGATCCTTGATGGCGAATTCTTTGTGTAGACGAGTCGTGAAGCTAGTGATGAGAGAGGAGTTGTTGACCGTAAGGATGAGATCGTCTACATAAACAAGGAGATACATGAGGCATTCGCCTTGATGGAAGACAAATAACGAAGGGTCGGCCCGACTACATTTGAAGCCGAATGATAACAAAAATGAGCTTAGTCTTTGGAACCAAGCCCGAGGCACTTGTTCCAAGCTGTAGAGTGCTTTGTTTAATTTGGATACATGAGTCGGAAATGTAGGATCAACAAAGCCTGGAGGTTTCTCCATATAGACGGTTTCAGAGAGAAGCCCATTAAGGAACGTATTGTTGACATCGAGTTGATTGAGGGACCAACCGTTTATGACTGCCAACGAAAGGACATTTCGAATGGTAGAGGCTTTTACAACGGGACTGAACGTATGATTAAAGTCAAGACCCGGTATTTGGGTAAAGCCTTGGGCAACAAGTCTCGCTTTATGACGGTCAAGTGAACCATCCGAGTGATATTTTGTCCGAAATACCCATTTAGAGCCAACAACATTTGTGGATGTAGGGCGGGGTACAAGAGTCCATGTATGATTTTTGTGAAGGGCATGGAGTTCATATTGCATTTCCTTCATCCAATGCTCATGTTTGGAAGCGCTTTTGTAGCCCTTTGGATTTGTATGAGTAAGAAGAGCATTATGAAGAGATGAGGTCATGGCATGTGCAAGATAAGCAGTGTGTTTGGGGTTGGGTTTGTAGGTACCAACTTTGGACCTAGTAACCATGGGATGGAAAGGGGCATTAGATGGTGTGGTTTTGGTTAGGTGGGTGGTAGGGGCTGGTGGTATGGGGCTGTTGTGGGACGAATGGATATCGGGTTGGGGTGTAGGGAGATCGGGCGGTTTATGGGAAGTATCGGTATTGGTAGACGGTGATTGGGTGTGAGAGGAGGTATCGGGTTTGCATAGGGAACAGGGAGAATGAGCCGAGAATGAGGGTGTGGATGAAGATGGTGGAGGAGTTTATGCTTGACTAGGAGTGGAGTGGGAAGTAGAAAAGGAAGTTGGTTCATGAAAATTGGATAGGAAAAGATTGGCGATGTTTCTATGGGATGAATCATTCATATACAGAAAGAAGGATTCATCGAACCGAGCATGCTGAGTGACATATGTACGTGATGAGGTGGGGTTGAAACATTTATATCCTTTGTATTGAGGAGCATATCCTAAGAAAATGCACGGAATGCTTCGTGGAGCAAGTTTGTGAGGTGCATAATCATGTAGATATGGATAAACACAACACCCAAAGACATGAAAATTTGTATAATTGGGTGGAGTTTTAAAAAGTGTTTCAAAAGGAGATTTTTCATTTAAAACCTTTGTGGGCATCCGATTTATGATATAAGTGGCGGTACTAAATGCTTCGACCCAATGAGTGATGGGAACACGATCCTTGAAAAGCATGGCCAAACCGGTTTCAACTATATGACGGTGCTTGCGTTCGGCATGACCGTTTTGAGGAGTTGTGTAAGGGCAAGAGAACCGGTGGAAAGTGCCGTTTTCATCAAAAACGTTTCAAACAACTTGGTTTACAAATTCCGTACCGCCATCGCTTTGAAAACATCTATTTCCTTGAAAATTGATTTTGACCAAGGCGTAAAAAGGTTTGAAGCAGCGAATAAAAGTCTGTTTTTAATTTAAGCTAATAAAGCCATGAAAAACGAGAATAATCATCGACAAACACAACGTAATATTTGTAACCATCTATGCTAGTGATTGGTGATGGTCCCCATAGGTCACAATGAACAATATCTAGGGGATTAGTTGCACGTTTTTCATTAATGTCAAAAGGCAATTTATGAGATTTAGCAAGTTGACAAGGAGAACACACATTAGGTCTAGGCAAAATGGAAGTACACGACGAATAGCCAAGTCCTTTTAAAACAGAAATAGTATCAAAGGCTGATTGCCCTAAATGATTATGCCATAATTCGAATGAGGCTTTATTTGATGAAATAGAAGCAACTAAAGCAAACGACTTATCTCGAAGCACATAAAGACCGTTTTCACACCGACCTTGAGCGAGAGGTTGGCTTATTTTCCGGTCCTGGATCACAAAAAAGGAATTAGAGAATAAAACCTCAACGGGATAGTCATTTGTCAATTTGCTAACAGAAAGAAGATTTTTGGTGATAGATGGAACAACCAAAACATCTTTTAACTTGACATGTTGGTTTATAGTAACTCGGCCAGTATGAGTTATTGGCAGTGAATGTCCATTTCCAGAAACAACAGAATTGGTTCCTGTATATGGAGAAAAAGAATGAACTTTACCCGTTTCATCAGTCATGTGGAGGTCTGCTCCAGTATCGGCTGTCCAATCAGGAGTGTTGTCATCCGCAACATGACATTGCGCATGAAAGGCACGAGTAAGGGATTCATTGCTGGAAGCCGAAGCTACAAAGGAAGAAAATTTAGGACATTTGTTAGCGTAATGCCCGTTTGTGCGACACAATTGGCAGTGGGGTGGGCGGCGAGTGAAAGAAGAAGACCCGGTTCCAGATCGAGTAGAATTATTGGAGCCACAAGTGGAAGATCCAGACCCAAAGGAACCAGATCCAGACCGAGTATAGGATTCTGAAGAACGATTCTGATTTTGTTGGGCAATAAAGGCAACATAAGGAGGATTAGGTGGCTGAAGAGATTTCAAGAACTGTTCTTGACTTTCTGCTTTAGTGAGAAGCTCTCGAAAGGGAAAAGGGTCATGAGTTGTTCGGATGGCTGTTGACCAACTCTCAAAAGTGGCACCAAGCCCACGTAAAAACCAATGAGTTTTATCAATATCACTCACCGGGTGGCCTATGGCCGAGAGTTGGTCACATATGGACTTGAACTTGCGTCCATAGTTAGCCACAGAGGAGTTGCCTTTGGTTAGTTGTCGGAGATTGTCACGAAGCAGATGCATTCGTTCCAATGAGGTGTTACTGTAGGCGGCTTCAAGGGCAGTTCAGATCTACCGAGCAGTGGACAGACCTAGAATTTCGGCCACCGCCTCCTCGGTTAAAAAGGAGTTGAGAATGAGGACCGCTTGTTGATCATTGAGGAACCAGGTGGTGTAAGCCGGATTCACTTGTTCTTTAGAGTCAATGATAACAATTTTTGGAGGTGGGGAGATGGAGCCGTCGACATAGCCGAGGAGCTCTTGATTGGCAAGGAGAGGAATAATTTGATTATGCCAATAAATGTAGTTAGTGGGAGAGAGTTTGAGGGTGAGCATGTGTAAAATGGTGACCATGGGTAGTTTGGCTGCAGAAACAGGATTGGATGATGAAGAAGGGTTGGTCGACATAGGGACTGGTTTGGAAAGAAGAAAAGATGCAGAGGAAAGGATGAGACAGGGCTGCAGACGTGCAGAAAGAAAAAGACAAGAGGACAGACGCAGAGGAAGAAAGAGGAAGGCAACAGAGCTGACAGGCCCAAGAGATTAGGCTGATACCATGTTAATCAATGAATTCTCTCTTGATTATTTTTGAGAGATTTACATTCATTATATACTAACTTTACAATGCAGAAAATTTGGAAATATAATAACACACTTTGACTACAATTGAATACATTATATTGACAATAAAGATAGGCGATATTATAGGAGTGATTGGTGGGGCGATGATATTATCTGTTAAAATGGTTTTTTTACATACTAAAATATACAAGTTAAGTAAAATAAAGTGTAAACCATTAAAATGAGCATATAACACATCCAAGTATGTATATACTACACATGAACCCACAACCATAGTCGATTTCGAGTCATGAATAGAATGCACGTGCCACAGTTCAGATCAAAACTCATTCACTAAATATCCAAATTCTTCATGGCTCTATACACAAGCCATCAAATAGATCATGTCTCGTATAATACAAAAAGGCTGGGCAGGCAGTTTTGAAAGCCAAGAGCAAAAAAATGGATAAACATGAAGCGGTTTGTCTAGAGAACCAGCATGTGTTTGTGCCCTTCGCTTTTGATACCTTTGGAGCGTTGGCCCGCAAGCAATCAAGCTCCTCAATCGCGTGAAGAAAGTTGTGCAAAGTAATTCTCCGTCTGCTAAGGGCCAATTTTTTTATTTTCAATAGAGTAGGTTTTGCAATACAAAAGGGGTAGCGGCGTAGCTTGTGACTCGTTTACTTGCGTGTCACTTGTAATTGGCTGTTTTTTATTGAAATTAAATTGTGTTGAATTAAAAAAAAACAATTATAAAACGCAATCTGCGTTTTATACTTACGAGCATGGGATCATTAGTCGAGGAGTTGGCTTGTCTTTTATTACTTTGGTGCCTAAAGTCGGTGACCCGACTGCGCTTGGTGATTACAGACCGATCAATCTTATTGGGGTGGTTAGCAAGGTGATTTCGCTGGTGTTAGCTAATCGGATGAAGAAAGTCATGGGTAGTATCCCTCATGAAACGCAATCTGTTTTTTTATCCGGAAGGTATATTTTGGACGGGCCTTTAATTATTAGTGAGATTCTTTCTTAGAGCAGAAAGTCTGGAAAAGAATTATTCTTGTTAAGATAGATTTTGAAAAAGCGTATGATAATGTCAACTGGGAGTTATTGATTTTGGTGTTACGACAAATGAAGTTCCCGGAGATTTGGTGTAGATGGTTTTATGGTATCTTATCTTCAGTGCGATCTTCGGTTTTTGTTAACGGGTCTCCTACGTTTGAGTTTGCTTGTGAAAAAAGGTGCAAGGCAAGGAGATCCTTTATCCCCTTTTCTTTTTATTGTTGTTATGGAGGCTTTCTCTGGTATGGTTTGTAAAGCGTGTGATAGTGGTTCATTCGAGGGGGTGAGACTCCCAAAGGATGGGCCGATAATATCACATCTACTTTACGCGGATGATGCTATGGTCATGGGTGAGTGGTCGAAATTCAACTTTGAGGCTTTGAGGAGGTTATTGCGTATCTTCCACTTATGTTCGGGGCTTCGTATAAATATTCATAAATCCACTTTATATGGTGTTGGAAAATCTTTAGAGGAGGTGACTGATATGGCGAGAGGTTTGGGGTGTAAAGCGGGGGATATTCCGTTTAAATATTTGGGGATTCAAGTTGGAGCCAATATGAATCGTATAAGTAATTGGGATACGGTGATAGAGGTTTTTAAGAAGAGACTAACGTCTTGGAAGGCCAAAGTTTTATCTATTGGAGGGAGAGTGGTCCTTATTAAATCGGTCTTAGAAAGTCTTCCAACATATTATTTTCTCTATATAGAGCTCCTGTGGCGGTGGTAAATAAGCTTGAGACTATTATTAAGCGTTTTCTTTGGGGAGGCAACGATGAGGTGCACAAAGTCCATTGGGTGGCGTGGGAGACTATTACGAAGACAAAGAGAGAAGGGGGTTTGGGCCTTAATAAGTTAGAGGTAAATAATAGTGCTCTTTTATTAAAATGGTTATGGAGGTATAGGATTGAACCGGAGGCATTATGGAGGAAGGTAGTGGACGCAGTGCATGGAGGTGTTAGAAGATGGGATGCTTTTCCTTATAACAATGGCATTGCCGGTACGTGGAATAAGATTGTTAAGTTTGGTAACCGGTTGAAGATTAATGGTACGTGTTTTGGGAACATGATCCGGGGTGTGGTGGGTAATGGGTAAGGATGTTAAATTTTGGTTGGACCCTTGGCTTTCTAGTCAAACTTTAAAAGTCATGTTCCAGCCTTGTATCAAATTGAGAACAAAAATGCTTAGTGGCTGAACGTATCTCAGCTCCTCAAGGTAATGGGCTGGTTAGTTGGGTTTGGAAGAGGTACCCATGTTCGAATGAGGAAGTCCAAGAGTTAATTGAATGTTATAGGCTTATTTCGGGTGTTTCAATCAATGAGGAAAACGATAGATGGGTTTGGAGTAATGGTAAGAATGAAGATTACTCAGTTAAGGAGGCTCGTAGTTGGTTGGAGACGTCGCATCAGTCCGGGAGAGATAATATATTTAGTTGGTGTAAATGGATTCTGAGTAAGTGCAATATTTTTATGTGGAGAACTTTGATGGTTAGGATCCCGACTAAAGATGCCCTTAAACGAAGGAATATAATTCACGGAGATGGTCGGTGTGCTTTTTGTGGGGAGTATGATGAAACTACGGACCACGTGTTTATGTGTGTAGAGTGGCGGATGGGATTTGGAATGGTATTGTCACGTGGTGCATGATCCCTACATTATTCGCTTTCTCTTCCTCGGATTTACTACGGAGTGTGGAGCATATGGGCCTTTCGAAGATGAAGAAGGATATGGTTTACGGTATTTTAATCTTGGCTTGTTGGAGAATTTGGAAAGCGAGGAACGAAAATGTGTTTTCTAATTTAGACCCGAATGTTACAAAGATTGTGTCAGACGTTAAGTCTTTGGGGTATTTGTGGTATAGGAGTCGACATAAAGAAGGTAGGGTAGATTGGAAAAGCTGGTGTAATTTTTCGTTTGATCCGATGTAATCTTGTTTAGGGGCTCATCTCTAGCTTGGAGATAGCCTTTTGTTGGTTTTAATGAAATTCTCAAAAAAAAAAAAAAAAAAAAAAAAAAAAAAAAAAAAACCTATTCTTATTGCCTATGGGATCTTTTTATAAACTTAGAATACATCTTAAAGCATAAACAGGTTCCTTTAATGCATGCTTTGCTATTAAATGTATAAGAAAAAAAAAATCCCCAAATCAATAAACTTGAAAGATCACAAATTAGTAAAAGCTTTTAACTGTTAAATTTCTCAATCAAGCAGTAAATATACACATGTTAATTAAAGGACTTGGTAAAATAAGAACAGAGTGAATTTACAAACTAAAATCTTGAATAATGTTTTCCATCGTTTGGTAAAATAGTATTTACCGCCACTTTTTTTACCACAGCTTGAATGCCACTTCCATGATACATAGTCATAGTTAACTAATTAATAATCCATTTGACCAGCAGCTATGCAGATGAAAATCAGCTTCTGGTGTCATCCTCGCGAGTTGGCAGGAAGATACGATGCTAACCAAACTTTGACATGAACCCAAAAAATATTGTCAAACACATGAATATATACATGATATGCAAAGATACTTTGACCCATTTAATATTCACTCGCCATATATCACATGTACGCCAACATTTAACCTACCATTTTTTGGTCCATTCAACCTAATATACTTAAACCCATCTAATAATCTTTATACTTTGACCCGTTTGGTATTTATGCAGAACCAATTTTTCTAACTTGTATTTTTTATTGAGCTTGAATTGACAAATTTGGTGTACCTGGTACTGGGAATAGTATTTGCTTTGGTGCCAAATCAAGGTAACCAACAATAAGGTAATCTTGATCCTATAACATACAAATAGTCAAACAAATCAAGGTAAGCCTAATCCTAATACAACATTAAAAAAAAGTGAGGTGATTTGAGTCATGCCAACACAGTCCCACCACAAACAAATACACAAAGCAGCCAATGTCATGGTGATTTTAGTTATGGCAACAACAATATGGCTACTATTATCATTCCAATTATGGTCATCATATTGTCAAATGATTATGCGTATGGTACCATATGAAGAAGAGGTGTTTGTTGGCCCAGAACTTGATTTCCAGCGGAGTATAGCAAGATATAAATATTAGCAGGAATATATTTGTAATTAATATGTTTGACCATAGCTTTATTGTGCATAGTTTACTCCTGTAATCTCTCCTAGTTTGCTCCTAGAAAGTCTCCTTGTAACTAGTATTTATACACCTTTGTACTAATTGAGAAATCATCAAACCATTACAAATAACATGGTATCAGAGCTGTACATGCTCTGAAACCCACCGCAGCCATCTTCCTTCTTCTTTTTCTTTGGATTTCGATCCATTTTCTGGGGTTTCGACCCTGCTATCTTGCTGGCCCCCTTCTTTGTTTTTTTTTCGATCCTGTAACCTTCATCACACTGCCCTCATGGCTGATAATATTGACCCAACAAATGCGTCCAGCACCACAAAACCCACAACCCCGCTGCACCCTTTCTGGTCTGCACCGCCTCCTCCCTGTCCCTACCCCACCCAACCCGGGTGGGTCTCACCATGGTCACCCCATTCACAGCAGCCGCATCAGCCAAACACCACTGACCAATCAGCTCCTCAGGCGCATATTACCGATGTCAATCCCCTGGAACCTACTGAACTTGCTGAGGCTTTTAACACTATGGCTGTAGCACCCGAAGCCCCTACCTGGTACATGGATACTGGTGCCTCTGATCACCTCACTCGGGACTCAGGTATGATTTCTCACTTGTGTACTACTTCTATTAAAAATGTGTTAGTTGGAAATGGTCATCGGTTACCAGTTGTTGGATCGGGCAATACTTTCCTTCCCTCCACCTCGAAACCACTCCAACTCAAACACATACTTCACACACCCAATATAATAAAAAAATCTCATTTCGGTAAGAAAATTTACTCGTGATAATTGGGTGTCTGTCGAATTTGATCCTTTTGGTTTTTCTGTGAAAGATTATCCAAGTGGGACGATCCTGAGTCGCCACGACAGTACCAGTAATCTCTACCCGCTCACGGATCTCAAACCTCGTGATGCATCTGCTTTTGTTTCTACCAGTTCTCAAGGCTCATGGCACAACCGTCTTGGACATCCTGGTTCACATGTCCTAGATTTTTTGCATTCTAATAAGTTTATTTCCAGTAATAAGCCGAGCCGTACTTTATTTTGTGATTCTTGTCAGATTGCAAAACATAAACGTTTGCCCTTTAATTTATCTAATTCTTGCACTGTGTGTCCGTTTGATATTGTCCATTGTGATTTATGGACATCTCCCATACCCAGTAAACAAGGTTACAAATATTATTTGGTGGTAATTGATGACTACACTCATTTTACTTGGGTATTTCCTTTAAAATTTAAATCTGAAACATACACTAAGTTCACTCAATTTCACAAATACATCTCCACTCAATTTCATCATTTAATTAAAACCTTTCAATGTGACATGGGTGGTGAATTTGACAATACCCAATTTAAAAACTTTGCATCCACCCACGGCCTACAATTCCGTTTTTCATGCCCACACACGTCTCAACAAAATGGCACAGCAGAACGCATGATTCGTCGTCTTAACGAACTCATGCTATCTCTCCTCACCCATGCATCATTACCACCTCAATACTGGGTCGAAGCTTTACACACATCTGTTTACCTTCATAACATACTACCCTGCAAACCCATTGGTTTTCGAACCCCCACTTCAGCCCTTTACCTCAAAAACCCAGATTATGAACACCTTCGCGTGTTCGGCTGTGCCTGCTACCCAAACCTATCTGACACACGCCCACATAAACTTGCCCCCAGGTCTTCACCATGTGTTTTCCTCGGATACCCACCCGACCATCGTGGGTACCGATGCCTTGACTTATCCACTGGCAAAGTTACCATATCCCGTCACGTCACCTTCAATGAGAATGACTTCCCTTTTACAAAAACCTTTAAACCACAACCCACATCCTACTCCTTCCTTGACTCTGACCCATCACCAATATTATTCAACCACACCTTCGCTTCCGCCCCAACCAATACCCCATCTACCCAAACCTCCCAACCAGACAACCCAAAACAACCACCTCAACAGTCACCACATATACCCATACCACCACCCACCCTCACCTACTCCCGAAGATTACCCATGGTCCCTCAACAGCCCAACCACACCACTCCAACACCCTCTCACCCTCAAAACTCTACCCAACCATCCTCCCTTCCCACGGCCCAACAGGCCCATAACCAGCCCACATCGTCCATTCCTTCCCAAACAACCACTCAACCTTCTATCTCCACTCACCCCATGGTGACACGCTCTCGTGACGGGATAACCAAACCTAAGGCCCAATTTAATTTAAATGTTGAAACCATCTCCCCATTACCCAAGTCTCACATTGATGCCCAGTCCGATCCCAATTGGTCCGATGCTATGAACAGCGAATACACTGCTTTAATAGAAAATGACACATGGGAACTTGTGCCTCGGCCTCCCGATGCTCACATTATCAGATGTACGTGGTTGTTTCGCCACAAGTTTTTAGCAAATGGCACTTTGGAACGTTATAAGGCCCGACTTGTTGTTAATGGTAAATCCCAAAAAGTTGGTATTGATTGTGACGAAACATTTAGTCCTGTAGTCAAACCAACTACTATACGCACGGTCCTAAGTTTGGCTGTATCACGCGCATGGCCTATACATCAGCTGGACGTTAAAAATGCGTTCCTACACGGGATCTAAATGAAACTGTTTATATGTTTCAACCACCTGGGTTTGTTGATAGTCAAAACCCAAAACATGTGTGCAGATTAAAGAAGTCCTTATATGGCCTCAAACAGGCACCTCGGGCATGGTACCAAAGATTTGCCTCATACATTATTCACTGTGGCTTTCGTACATCCACATCAGACAACTCCTTGTTTATTTACAAACAAGGCAATGACACGGCGTACCTTTTGTTATATGTAGACGATATTATACTTACTGCATCTAATACTCGTCTGCTACAACATTTTATTAATGCCATGTCCAGGGAATTTTCTATGACTGATCTTGGCAGGTTACATCATTTTTTGGGTATTAAAGTGCAACATCAGAATGGAGGACTGTTTCTTTCCCAACGCTCCTACATTCAAGACATTTTGAGTCGCGCCAAAATGGAAAACTGCAAACCATGTCACACACCGACAGATACTCATTCCAAACTCAGTGCCTCAGACGGTGACCCGTTATCAGACGGTACACTATACCGGAGTCTTGCAGGTGCCCTACAATACCTCACCTTTACCCGCCCAGATATTTCATACGCCGTACAACAGATTTGTCTCTTCATGCATGCTCCACGGGAACCTCACTTTGTGTTCCTCAAGCGGATATTACGCTATCTCAAAGGGACTGCTGATCATGGCCTCCACATATCCCCCTCCAAGACGACTCAACTAACCGCTTTTTCAGATGCCGACTGGGGGGTGTCCAGACACTCGACGTTCCACCTCGGGCTATTGTGTATTTCTTGGGGATAACTTAATATCATGGTCCTCCAAACGTCAACCTACTATTTCACGTTCCTGCGCTGAAGCAGAATACAGAGCCGTTGCTAACACCACTGCTGAGTTATCTTGGATACGAAATTTACTTCTTGAGTTACATCTTCCGGTTCGACAAGCATCAATTATTTACTGTGATAACATTTCAGCAATGTATTTGTCTCAAAACCCGGTTCAGCATCAAAGAACAAAGCATGTGGAAATTGATATTCATTTCGTGCGTGAAAAGGTTCGTCTTGGAGCAGTTCGAGTTCTTCATGTCCCCACCGAATACCAATATGCTGATATCTTCACCAAAGGCCTACCGCGTTTGCTATTTGATCGGTTCAAATCCAGTCTTTGCATTCGGCCGGCTACTGCTTCGACTGCGGGGGTCTATTAGCAGGAATATATTTGTAATTAATATGTTTGACCATAGCTTTATTGTGCATAGTTTACTCCTGTAATCTCTCCTAGTTTGCTCCTAGAAAGTCTCCTTGTAACTAGTATTTATACACCTTTGTACTAATTGAGAAATCATCAAACCATTACAAATAACAATAAACACACGATATGATAAATAGAAACTGGAATTATGATCTCTGATGCACGGAAACGGCAAGGAGGTGCCGTACCACGTCCCCGAAACTCGCAGGGGACGGAAACGTGTACGGGGACGGGGGGAAACGTTTCTGTGCCGAACCTTGACCGCTTCGAGAAGTCAAACGACGTTTCTGCTGCCGTTTCTTTATTTGGGGACCGTTTCTTTAAAGTTTCCAAGGTTTATAACGCTACATAGCGTCGGATTTGTGACTGATGGGGCTGATAGGTTCAACACCCAAGTTGAAAGAATAACAGAAACAATGGCGGCGATATGTTAAAGAAGGGTTTTTGTGAGGAAGATGGCAAGAAATGTAAATACTCACATCTAATAGGGTATTTTAGTAAAATAATGCTTTTATAAAAAAGTCTACTAAAAGTGGTGGTAAAGTTTGTCAGGTGTCTCTCACTAATTAATAATAATAAAAAATTAAAGTCCTTTTAATCTACTAGTAATTTACATTTATTTTCATTTAATTTAATAAAGAACGACATGATAATTTTGTTTATAGTAATTTTTAAATATGTATTATAAATGTTGTTAAATACTACATGAAATGTGTAATATAAACTTATAAATTTATACATAAAAAATATAAAATTAACATTAACTATGTATTATAATATATATGTATGTATGTATGTATTTCCGTACCCGTGTCGTACCCGTTTCTTGATTTTTTGAGTTTTGCCGTTTCCCGTTCCCGTACCCGTACCCGTTTCTCGTTCCCGTACCAGTTCCCGTGCAACATAGATTATGATATTATAAATGAAAGTTTAATTGTTTGATACAAAGAACAATGGATCAAATGATTTCTGGAAGTTTTTGACGAGAGGATTGTTTGTGTGGGACAATCTTGATAACTGAAACATATTTCCTTGTGTTGTAAATATATGTTTCGAATAGATGTGTTTGTTTTCTGAACCGTTGTGTTGCTTCAGTCCCCTCGGTCTGTTTTGTGTTTTGCCGCCAATAATAACCGTTTCAACCATAAGGGTATTTCCGTCTTTTCAGTTTGTTTGCAGCCTTCGAAACATCCAGTTAAGATTAATATTCTGCTGCTTTGCCTCTGCTTCTTTGATACATTTATATGTAGATATGCAGCCTTGATCTGATCCTTTGCAGCCGTTTATTTTGACCCATATACAAACTTTGTCTAACTTATTCTTAACTAAACTATACTATAATACTTATAATTATTCTACTTAATACATATTACATACACAAATATAAGTTCAATATTCACAACATATAAACATACTAGAGTTATGTTTACAAATCAACAGTGTTTAGTTGTTGTGGCTCAAACATGGCTACTGTAACACTGTTTAGATGGGCATGAAAACTGTAGGAGACGATGAGGATGAAGAAGATAAATGGTGCTGGTTTGATTTATGAAAAGAAAAAACAGAATGCATATCAAATGGCACTACAATAAATCTAAATCAGAATCCAAAAACAGAAAGCACAAGTTGTTATGTCACAAATACGCAATTTCAACATCATCATATACGATACATCATCATCACATGGTTTGATCATCAAACTGATTCAAACAACTAATAAGATACAGCTAATCAATCAAATAGTAGGCAAAATTCGAAAGCATTTCATCAAACACCTGGTAGGCATACCAGTGATACACTGCATATAGCTCACTGCTTGTGTTATGTTTACTTGTTCATTACAAGTACTCACAATACCCGACATCATTTTAAGAAAGCATTGGTAAAAAAACACGGCTGAACAAAGATAAGAACCCGAGTGCATAACGCTTTTAAAAGCCCACAAATAAAGGGCTGGTAAAAAAAAGAACCGACAGCCCACTGACATTGATTTACCTGGAACATCATGATCAAAAATCAAGAAATTGCCAACATTATGCAGTAATTTAGTTGAATCTGACACGAAGGTTTTTCACCCACTTGCGTACAAAAGTAGAGTGTTCCTTTTAACAAAATAAGACTGTAAATAAATAAGTAAATAAAAGTTGATACAACATATTACATACACCAATTCAATTAATAAACAATACAAACCAAATTTGTCAAAAGAATTGACTAGTTAATAAACAATACACACACATAACAACATTACAATAGTATGGACCAATGCACCAAAGTAGAAGCTAAAGAGCTTCATCAGTTGACAAATGAAGAAGCACACTTATGATGAAATGCAAAGTCACACCCCTCCAAGCACTTAAAGATCATCTCGTACTGCAATTGGTAAGGACAATTAATGCACTTGCCATCAGTCTCAAGCCCTTGAACAAAGGCCAAGCGGTGTGGGTGAGCTTTGATCTCAAGCGTTCCTCCAAATTTGACATTGAGAAACTTATAGACGCGTTTCAAATTATCGGCATATGTATGTTGCTCACATTGAAGTATTAAGGGCGCACAAGCAGCATGCATTGACTGGGCACATGTAGAGCAATGATAGAACCACTTCCAAGGGGTAAATTCATCCTCACATATTTCACAAAAGTATTTGTCAATATGGTTCTCTGCTGGTTCGTATCTTAGGGTCAAAGGGTGTTTATCAATCTTATGCTTTATTATTCTAGGTAATAACAGAGCACACTCTACCTCAATGTAGAAATCACAAGACAGACAATGAAATCCCAGATTCCTGTTGTAGTTCCCATATTTGCATGCTTTGCATTGCTTATATAATCGTTCTCCTGAAGATTTCACTATCGATAGGAGATGATTTGGATGCGAGTCATGTGTGATTTCTTTAGGTATGAATGCACAATTGATATCAACATAATAATCACATTTTGTGCATCCATATGAGAAACCATTGGATGGTAACAGGCAAACGGCACAACCGAAGACACCAAAGAACTTACCAGGTATTTTAGGCAGAAGAACAAGAGTATGCTCTGGATGGCCCGCGTAGTCTTGTACTTCAGCTGGTAGTTTGGCGCACCACTCATGAAGAACGAAACAACATTGTTCATCACCATCTTGGCAACACGTGTATAATGGTATTGACATGATAGGTTTCACGCATCCATCACATAACAGTTGAGTTCTTTTCATGGGGTCATGTAGAGAAACACCAATTGATGTTTGCTTGTCGAAAAGTGTAAGCGCGTGTTGGTGGCTATCATGGATAAGCATCTCACCATCACGTTGTCTGGAGTTGCCAATCAACCCATGTTGATTAGACATATAACACTTCACAAGGTTGTCGCCTTCATCTTGAAATGGACAATGGAGCAGATTTGGATGCTCATCTTCCTTGAAATTTTTGGAAGTTTTGCCAAGGCCTGGTGAAGAATGATATGCTTGGAATTAGACTAAGACACAAACTAAAAGAATGATAAATAAAGAGGAAGACAATGCTCACTTGTAGTTAAGAAGATAGACATAAATGGCTCTCTCTTTGAAGTCGCACAATCCAAATGCACGTAATAATAACATTTATCGCATTTGTAAATCCATAAATGAGAATACAACCTGTTACCACAGACCCTACAAAGTGGATCATATTTAGCTTCTTGATCTAAAATGGGAAAGGAATAGGCAAGGGTAAGTAGATGTGAATGAGTGAAAGTCCCATCAGTGTGATTTTGTATAAGTAATTTGGCTGGCAGCAATGCACAGTCAAGGTTGATAAAAAATCCGGGACAAGTGGTACATTGAAAGAAGATCCCTTCATGTTTATTACCACATGCTGCACACATGGTTACCATGGGCCAGCGCATTCGTTCCAGTTGGTGAGGGTGACTATGGTGGTTTATCTTCCGCTCCAACAAAGTAGCACAAATTATATCCATTTCAAAATCACAGTCATGACAATAATACTCATAGATAGTCTTCTGCATAAGGTTGCAGATTCGGCACTTATACTCATAGTTTTCTCGATAAAATGAAAGAGTATGGCCAGGATGTAACGGGTGATTTTGTAAGGTATGTGGTAGTTCTGCACAGAATTTGTGCAATGAGTAGTCACAAGTCTTGCAGGAGTAGTAACACAAATGGAATGACCAGATATGTTCCTTACAAAGGTTGCACTGACGATCTTCCTCCACAAATTCAACTTCATCTTCAACTTCATGCTCGTCCTCATCTTCATCATCGACATTTTCTTTTTTGTGAGTCGGCTGCTGCAGATGCACAAGGTTGAGCGGATGGCGGTGACGAAAGTGATGGAGAGTGTCCACAGCAACTACATAAATAACATATATGTTTATGTTAGACTAAATTACTATTCGAATGTAACCAAGTCATGATTTCAAGATCTACTAACCAATTGAACAAACTGAGATGAACATAATAACATGAATTTTTATACAAATCGTGTATTCTATATCATATTAACCTATTTGGTGGTACCAACAATGATTAATCAGATTAAATATGTAAAACACAAAAAACGAACTTGATGATTGTTTGAGAAATCGGATTAGATGTCCATCTGTTTTTGTTTTTTGAAAACAATCAGACCCTCACCCCAAATCAACAATCTGATCGTTACCAAGGCCCAGTAAGTTTAATCATTAAATCTAAATTATTAAGCCCACTTAATGTTTGTTAATAAGGCCTAGAGTCTTGGTTTTTATAGCAACAATCTTTTTTTTTTTTTTTTTTTTTTTGTAATTCTAGGCTATGCTCAAGATGTGATCTATATGGTTGTATTATATGGTTAAATTTCATAGGAAATTAGAACTCATAAGATTTGGGAATCGTAGAGGGACATCTACTTTGGTATGATACTTATTATAATATTTTGTGTTGGTCCAGGTGAATCAATATTAGTAGATGATATTTATTTCATTATCCAAAATCCACATAATACATGCATGTTGAACAACATTGAGTTGGTTTTTGGTATGTGTTTGTGATCAACTTCTAATAAAATTAGGTAATTTCAATCACCTAAAATTCTAGATAGAGACTCATTAATGCTCACGAGAAATACACAAACCTGACAAGATACCAATGACTGTATTAGATACGCTTTTAGATGTGTGCTCACATATATAAAGAAAGATATCATACTTTATTTTTTAATAAAAAATAATAACTAAAGCGCACTTCTCTCCATCAACCTATTTTTTATTCCTCAAATGACAACCAAAATTAAGCATATGTAAAGAAAATGAGACATACCAATTGAAGAGTCCATTAAGTTAATTTTCTTCTCAGATCGATGAGCAAGTATGATACTACAAATGAATGAGCAAGTTGAATATGAAATTGAAGACACACTAATGCACATTATATAGGAGAAGAGAGGAATATCTTTGGTTAGACTTGCAAGTAAGGAATCATCTTTTAAATAAGAAATCTCAATCATGCCTCCAAACCCTACATTGTGATTCCTTCCTTCCACAACATCCAAGCATATATACACTTTTATTATATTTGATTCTTGGATTTAATTAATAACCAATTTCGAACTAATTGTACAAACTGAG
The DNA here is from genome assembly GCA_030844895.1 of Ambrosia x helenae. Classification (NCBI taxonomy): domain Eukaryota; kingdom Viridiplantae; phylum Streptophyta; class Magnoliopsida; order Asterales; family Asteraceae; genus Ambrosia; species Ambrosia x helenae. The sequence goes on from JAUTDX010007332.1 coordinate 46,875, forward strand.
ATGAACACAAAAACGAATTTTGAGAAATCTGATGAAAACCACGACAGCCTTAATATTGCCAACCAATCTTAATATTGCCTCATATCCATCTGTTTTGTTTTTAGATGGCAATCAGACCCAAATTAACAAGCTGATCCATTACCAAGGCACAAAAGTTTAACTATTTAATTTAAACCATTGAGCCCACTTGATGTTAATAAATCAGGCCCAACGTCTTGGTTTTTATATCAACATCCCCATTTATAAATATGATTTCTAAAATTGACTCGTTTATTTTTTTAATAAGTTCTACTTAGAGACATCTATTTTTTTTTTAATAAGCTCTACTCGTTTATTTAATTCAAACCATCAATCCCACCTGATGTTAATTAATTAGACCCAAAGTCGATTGTTAAAAAGGCTGCAGTTCCACATCTCCTAATCGTTTATGTTTTAACAAGGTCTACTTAGTCAACAAATTAATCCAATACCACTAAAATTACCAACAATTAGTGATAAAAAAACACACCTGTTATTTTTTTTTTTTTTGTAATTCTAAGTTATGCTCAATATGTGATCTATATTGTTGTATAAAATTTCATAGTAGATTGAAACGTATAAGATTTAGGAATAGTAAAGAGGCAACTATTTGGGTGTGAGACTAATTATAATATTGTGTGTTGGTTTAGGTGCATCAATGTTAGTAGGTGATATGCATTTCATTATCCAAAATCGACATAATATAAGCATGTTTAACAACATTGAGTTGGTTTTTGGTATGTGTTTGTGATCAAGTTCTAATAAAAGCTGGCAATTTAAGTCACCTAAAATTATAGATAGAGATTCACTAATACTCACAAAAACACACAAACCTTACGTGTAATGAGTAATCAGATACCCAACAACTATATTTGATACGCTTTTAGATGTGTGCACACATATATAAAGAGAGATATCATAGTTTATTTTTTAATACAAAATTGATCAACGTATTATTTTATTCCTCAAATGAGCACAAAAACACAAAAAGTAAGAATGTATAAAGAAAAGGAGACATATCAATTGAAGAGTCCATTAAGTTAATGTCTTCTCAAATCGATGAGCAAGTTGAATACTAAATTGTAGACACACTAATGCACCATTATAAATGAAAGAAGAGAGGAATATTTTTTGCTACACTTACAAGTAAGAAATAAATCATTTAATAAGAAATCTTAATCATTCCTTCAAGCCCCACATTTTGATTCTTTCCTTCCTCAACATGCATGCATATATACACTTTTATTATATTCTATAATTGGATTAAATGGAAAGTAAATAACTTAATTAGTTGCAACTTCAACCCTTTAATTTTATTTTGCATCGATGTGTATAGGTGGGAAGGTGTATGTAATTCGAGTCGGTAGCACACTATATTATGTGGTTCTTATAGTTTTTATTTTATTTTAAAATACTTGTTTAATGACCTGTGTACATGTTCTTTCATTGTTTATGTATGCAACACGAACATAGGCAACATGGTTGGGTATGGATTGGGCATGGCTAATTTCATACCCATACCAGATTGTAAAATCTTGTCTCATAGTTGACCTATTACCAGTCGAGTATCAGGTATAGGTATGAGGATTTTCATGTATATATATATATATATATATATATATATATATATATATATATAGGGCGGTTATTCTACAAAAATAAAGAATCGTGCGAAGCGTGCGAAGGATATTTGTACATGATAATTACGTAATGATAATTACGTAATGTTTTTTATGTTCATGAAAGCATTACGTAATTATCATGCATTTGTACATGATAATTACGTAATGTTTTTTATGTTCATGAAGGCATTACGTAATGATAATTACGTAATGTTTTTGTATGTTCATGAAGGCATTACGTAATTATCATTACGTAATTATCATGTACAAAGTGATCCTTCGCACGCTTCGCACGTTTATATTACTTTGTATTTGATCCTGCCCCTATATATATATATATATATATATGTTGTATTTTCCTTTACAATATAATGTTGTATAAATCTATATAGTACATTAATATATGGTAAATAGCATACATATCATCATCACCATAGTAATATTTAAAATAGGAATATATTTTGGTTACAATTACAAGCAAGGAATCATCTTTTCAATAAGAAATCTCAATTATGCCTTCCAACCCCACATTGTGATTCCTTCCTTCCACAACATGCATGCATATATGCACTTTTATTATATTTCATTCTTGGATTGAATGGAAAGTAAATAAATTTACTTCAACCATTAATTTTAAATTACACCAATGTGTATAGGTAGGAGGGTGTATGTAATTCGCGTCAGTATTACACCATATTATGTGGTTCTTAAGGTTTTTATTTAAAAATATTTGTTTAATTACCGGTGTGTGTGTGTGTGTGTTCTTTCATTGTTTATGTATGCAACACGAACAAAAATGACAAGGAGGGGTATGGGTCAAGCGTGGCTAATCCCATACCCATACTCGGTTGTAAAATCTTGTCTCGTAGTGGACAACATAAAAGACACAATGACATATAACGCAAATTCTAAAAACTACAAGTTAAAATCCAAAAAAGCAAAAACCTAAAAACTAAGATCGTATGGCTCAATTAGACGATACCACTACCACTTGAAAGAGTTCAATCGGAGTTCGTTTGATACCCTTCCCACGACTTTCTATTTTTTTTCATTGTACATTTGATCGTAACCTTAAATCTCAACCCTTTGTAAATTTGTAACATGATTGGTTTAGAATGGTAATTAACGTTAGAGATGTCTGTTTAAGTGATGTAACTAGTTTACTTTTTCTAGGTAGAAAAGAAAAGTAAAATGACATCAATATATTAGATTCTGATTGGTGCAAGATTATATTCATCATTTGTCATTTTTAACTAATAAATACTACGTATTAGAAACTTTTTGTAGTAGAATAGATAAGCATACATAGTATTTAAGACAATGCGTAATGTGCATAATAGGAGCATGAATGAGCTTGATAATGAGGGCATTAAAAGGGCATGAACAGGGATGGACATTTCTAGTATAACGCCCAATGAGTAAAAAAATATGGAAAGTTATTATTGGCAAGGTATTAAGGGGTGTTAACCATTACACATTTTTTGTAGGAGCGTTATGATCCTAACGGGGCGAAAAATGTCTCTTAGGTGTTATTAACCATTACCAATGCTCTAAATATTTTCTTAATAACTATACTATTCATATGATAATTATCATATAACAAGGTATAAGTTACACCAAACCAAAAAGTAACTAATTGTTAAGATAAATCTAACATTATTTAGGTCAATGTTTATCGAAGATCATCTTTTATTATGTTTAAATTGTTCAAATCAAAAGCCTACATTGACTAGTTTGTTAATGTAAAAATACATCGTAAAAGAGTTAAGTTTGTTCATAATTTAGTTATAACTAGTGAGATGAGAGTCGCACGTTGCAGCAGGCAGTGTGTGTTGCAGCGAGTGTTGCACTAACTATAGCAAAGAATATAGAAAACCAAAAACCATATTCATAATATACTGCAAATGTGTTTGGTTCATTAGTTTTTTATTAAATAGTCGTTAGATAATAAAAGAAAAAAAACAGTTTTAAAATTATGTGAAGTTATTTAATTAATTTAATACTAAGTTTGATAGTTAGAAAAAAAAAACAAAAAGGCAAAAGAATAAAGAAAAATAATAAATAAAAGAAAGAAAAATAACAACAATATATTGTCCATATATCATTCCAAATGAGTTGACGAATGGTTTAGCATACCCAATGAAATTGTCAATTCCTTTTTCATACTCAACGTCCAAACGGTTCTGTAGTTTAATCCAGCTTCCTTAGCATGTATATATACACTTTTATTATATTCCATTGTTGGATTTAACAGCTATATTAGATATGCTTTTAGATGTGTGTGCACATATATAAAGAGAGATATCATAGTTTTATTTTTTAATACAAAATTCGATCAACGTATTATTTTATTCCTCAAATGAGCACCAAAACTAAGCATATACAAAGAAAAGGAGACATAGCAATTGAAGAGTCCATTAAGTTAATGTTCTTCTTAGATCGATGAGCAAGTTAAATACTAAATTGTAGACACACTAATGCACCATTACAAAAGGAAAGAATATATGAATATTTTTTTGTTACACTTACAAGTAACAAATAAATCATTAAATAAGAAATCTTAATCATTCCTTCAAGCCCCACATTTTGATTCCTTCCTTCCTCAACATGCATGCATATATACACTTTTATTATATTCTATAATTGGATTAAGTGGAAAATAAATAACTTAATTAGTTGCAACTTCAACCCTTTAATTTTATTTTGCATCGATGTGTATAGGTGGGAAGGTGTATGTAATTCGGGTCGGTAGCACACTATATTATGTGGTTCTTATAGTTTTTATTTTATTTTAAAATACTTGTTTAATGACCTGTGTACATGTTCTTTCATTGTTTATGTATGTAACACGAACATAGGCAACATGGTTGGGTATGGATTGGGCATGGCTAATTTCATATCCATACCAGATTGTAAAATCTTGTCTCATAGTTGACCTATTACCAGTCAAGTATCAGGTATAGGTATGAGGATTTTCATGTATATATATATATATATATATATATTGTATTTTCCTTTATAATATAATGTTGTATAAATCTATATAGTACATTAATATATGGTAAATAGCATATATATCATCATCACCATAGTAATATTTAAAATAGGAATATATTTTGGTTACAATTACAAGCAAGGAATCATCTTTTCAATAAGAAATCTCAATTATGTCTTCCAACCCCACATTGCGATTCCTTCATTCCACAACATGCATGCATATATACACTTTTATTATACTAGTACGAATGCCCGCGCGTTGCTGCGGTTACTTATGTTTTTAAACATCAAATCTGATCTAGCGTTCCAAGCGTAGATCATTTTTTTTTTTTTTTTTTTTTTTTTTTTTGCAAATATTTTTCATTCCAAGACAAAGAAAATTACATTAAGATAGCGGGCAGGCGGGCAACAAGTTGCGCCGCCACCCCTTTCTGGATAGCAAATCCCAATCTACTAAAAACATAACCATGTCCACCCGGAGCCGAGACACTACTGTGAATAACCCGCTGGACCCTGGTCAGGAAGCGGGTAGCCTCCGGTGCCAATGAGCCAAAGGTATAAAAACGTGTTGGTTCTCCTCGCAGGCTTTAGCATGTTTTTCTACCTTCTTTGCCTCTGCTTTCCGGACCGCTTGCCCTGCAACAAAGCCACTATCCCTCAACCCAACTAGGGGAGATACACCCGTCAGGTCAACACAAGCATGCTTCCCCCCGGCCCACCCAAAGACAAGGAGATCTGCTGGTCGTAGGGTGGATCTCCCTTCTGCTGGATCCGAGAGGAAGTTTACAGGGGCCTCCTTCTTGGCTGAGATCCCAGCCCGTCTTAAAATGTCCCACAGAATGTCTCGAACCCAATCATGCCGATATTTAAAACCGGGCAACTCCTTACAATGAACCGCGTGTTCCCCGATATTTAGATCAGATTCATTATCATTTTCAATATCTTCAAAAGACATTTCATATGTACTTATGTTCTTCAACATTCCATCTTGATGGATTTTATAACATAACCACATCCTCATCCTACAAAATTGAGAAGCTATAAGAAGGATTGTAACATATAAGGAAGATTTAGAAGGTTATATAGTGTATACCTTAAAATTTGGCCAAATGGGTCTGACAGGTTGAAAGTTGGCCAAATTTTAAGACATACAACCATTGACAACGAACATAAATTTAGAATAGCAGGTACGCATTATTCTTGATTGGTAAAAATGAAAATAGAGATCAAGTTCAAACAAACCATTGACAACTTCAGAAGCTTCCTTTGAATGTCCTGCAATTGATATAAGCTTATTTCCTTCCCACGGTATCTACACGTTATATCTTGTCATATCAGACAATGAAATAGTAAAAAAAAAAACCACACGTGACAAATTTATGCTCAGGTTCACAGTTTATATTCTATTGAAAAGTCAGGTTCACAGTTTATAAGCATCCTTTGTCGAGCTGCTGTAGTGTTTGGTTATGTTGTAGCCGTGTTGCTTTTGTGTTTTGTTCGCTTGGGGTTGTTGCCCTGCTTGGGTTTGCTGTAGTGTTTATGTTCGGTTTTGCCAGCTTCTTGCAGGATTCTTTTCTATATATATATATATATATATATAGAAGCTGTGCAGTTCAAAAAAAAAAAAAAAAAAAAAAAACTGGATCATTTGTAACTTGCTTGTTTTTTTTTTTTTTTGAACTGCAAATTTCATTCAAGACCAAAAAAACGCACAAGCTATAACCAAGATGGGAATAGCAAGGCGAAAACCAACAAACCAATCCTTACATTATATCAAAAGAACGCCATCTCTCCCACTCTACAATTTCATCTTTATATCTATGTTTATACCATAAGAAAGCCAACGACTTAACATCCGCGACACTTGAATTCTTTCCGGAAAACAGCTTCTCGTTTTTGGCCCTCCATAACCTCTGGCTAGCGATAATAAATATGCCGTGCAGCAATGTTTTCTTTCGACCAGAGACTGCATAGAAATCGTGCAGAGCAGCAACGCTGAAAACAATGCCAGACGTCTGCAGAAACGCTGCAGCCTGTTATGATGTGATCATCCGAACTTGCTTTGACTTCAACTTTTGACCATGTCCAATTTGGTAAATCAAGTTTCTGCAGGAAATTCTCACAAGAATTAATATGCAATTAATATTATTATCATTCCCCTAAGTAAACCTATTTAAGCTGAACCAAAGCATATTAACTATTAACACAAACTTGAAGAGAGAACAAAATGCTAACACCAGGAAGAATTATAGAGTTGTAACTTGTAAATGTGTATGTGAACTCTTTGACTTTCACATGACCAAACTACAAATATCTAACCCACCCACCAACAAAGACAAAATAGAGGAATCGTGTAGAGTAGTAGACAATATTGCTGGTAAATAAAAAGGAATGCCCCTAATTTTTATTAGACCATGATTAGCTCCAAGAATTCAGCCATCATCTTTATGGCGTTTGACCCAGTCATTACTATGATTTATAATTTCTATAAATACTCCTATGTAATTATTGTATTTCCTTACACTAGCTAGGAACCTCATGTATAAATACATATGATTGTAATGTAAATTTCATCAAGCAATTCAGTATTCATACCATCTTACATGGTATCATCAACAACAGCTGCTGCATACTGTTAATTTGAATAACAGTATCAGAATTCAGCAAAAAAAAAGGTAAAATAAAAGAATCATCAAAGTATTATACAAGAAAGAATGGGAGATAGTACCTCATATCGGGGCTTTGGACGTGGCCCAGAAACCCAAGGTGCAACCCATTGGTCATATACACCAACAGAACCAGCACCTTCCACCATAACATCTTTTATCCACAGAATTCCTGTTATTAGTTAGGATAGTTTTCGTTTCAGGCAAAGTGATTTCATTCTTAGGGGCTAACTCCACCTTTGAATTCTGCTACGCATAATATTCCAAATTAGATATAAACAAAAAAAATAAAAAGTATTATACTACAATAAAAGATGGCTTAAAGGAAGCTAAAAATTTTGACGACTCACATTTATCTCTACATCTACAACAGGGTCTGAAATAAAGTTGGATGCCCGTGAATACCAGCCTGGATTTTCTTCCTACGCAAGGAATAAACAAAGACGGACTATTTAAGATTCTACAACATAATATTCCAAATTTAGAATAAAAACCAAGTGAAGTCCACCTCTAATATTTTTACAAAGAGACGCATTGCTTCAACGGAAGACATGTTTCCAAGACCATTCCACCTGCAATAAATAAAAAAGGGAAAACGTTTTTTATTCAAACATAGGCCCCACCAAGAAAGCATCCAACAAGTAAAAATGTTAAATTAATCAATCTTGGATAGTAAGCAAATGAAGAACAAGTAGCAACTGACACAAGTCTTGACTCATATTTTTGTCCATGCGTAAAATCAGATTGCATATGCATTCAGTAGCTTAGATATACAAACCTTGTCCATTTGCTCTGTTCCACTGAACTCCAAACTCTTGGTTTTAGTAAGGTACAAGGTCCAAAAGTTGCCTATTTTGAAATAAAATTCCCTTTATCAAACCACCAGTCTAAGACTAAGATTTGATTATCAAAAGAAACACTGGTAACACACACACACACGTATAGATGAAGACACAAAAGGTGATGTCTAAATTATGTGATGACTAATTTATGCGAGTGTTTGGGTTCATAAATTGCATATTCATCCGAAGGATAGTTTTAACATAATATTTGAAACAAAAGGTGATAATATTTATCGGCCTCATGAAGTATTTAAACTGTTTGACCATGAAGTCGTCACCACACCCCTACATAACCAGCCCCATTTATCAGCCTCACTTGACATACGGGTGATGCTTAACAAGCCCATAAGCCTTATAAAGCTATTAATTCACCACCAATTGCACCCACATAATTCAATCGACATGATGTGAATGGGACACGTTGAAGCTATGCTGCCCATATTCAACGGGAGTATAGTCGCCCGTAGTGACACATAGGAAAAACTGAAATTAACCTGGTGACTGCCTTCCTTTCCAAAGAAGCCTGGCAAGCTGCCCGGTAGCTTTGTCAACAACTTTCGAATTTAAAATCAGTTGCTTTATCACGACCTGCATCATTAATTGCCCACAATGTACAAAATCATGAATCCTAAAATTTTCATTTGTGCAAAATACCAATGCTTAACTACAATGAGCACCCCTACATACACCAAGAGATACAACAATATAAACAAGGCTACTATCAATCACTGCCTAACATACAGGAATACTGATCGCTTCCTAAATTATAGGATACTACGTAAATGTACCTAGTCTAATAGTGTGAAGCACGTAGTGTTGTATAGCTTAACCATTTAACGGCCCAAAGCAAAATATAAATATGGACTCCCTTTTTAAACTACCTAAACAATCAAGATCTCTTTTCATCCATTAAGATGGTTTGTTACTTTAAGGAGCACATGTTAAACACTGGTTTTACTAAAGTTTCTCAAGAACTTAAAAAAAACGATATGTAGCAGTTTCGTTCAATAGATTCCAGCAAAGTATTCTAGTTCAAAAAATGATTCATATGCTTATCAAAATAACAATCATATTCAACTGAAAATAGTTCTAGAAACAGTTAACAACAAAGCATATTCAATTGCTAATAATACTCAAAAGCTTTCAGTTTAACCAGAGTTACTTGGCATTAAAAAACTAATTCAAAATAGTAGAGAAGTCAACAAGATGACCAACTCGACATGGGTCACATGTGTTATGCCTCTTTCCTTATGATAAAACAAACTGGATGCTTGTTCATTATCAGATCTAAAAATACATAAAAATGAAGATTCAATATTAAATTCTTGAAACATGACCTAAGTTCAACATTATCCTAACTTTCTCATTTTACATCACATATAAAACGCACAAAGTATCATACAGTCCTTTGACATGACCGTCAGATTTATCGGTGTTGTCGTCTACATAAGCTGCAAAGACTTTGGGCTTCTTTATTGTTAAATGACACCTCAGTTAGAACAGTACTAAAAAATTACAAAACAATTAGTAAAATAAAAGTAAATTTTTTACAACAAGAAAATATTGCTACTAACCTCATAAACCAACATTGGGTAGCTCCATGTGGAACACGCAACCAAACCGCCAATAGGGGAGGGGTCAATAAAACTTTGTAGATAAACACTGCAAATAAGACTCTTCAAAAGTAATTAGTAAAATAAAATAAATTATACATTCAGATTCTTCTCAATAAACCAAGAATTCAGATATATTTTTTTAATAATAAAAACAAAATCGGGTGAACGGTGGAATTCCGCCGAGTGTGCTGAGCTATCTTCGGGGGGTTACACCGACGGGACCCGTCCACATCAGCTTACCGATCCTCCTCACCGTCCCACACCCCTCCGTCTAATTGAATGTTTGATTGTTAACCAGCACAATTTGAACATGTTTCAGCTTACTTTTGCTACTTCATAGCAAAAGTCTTTTTTTTGTCATTACATATTGAATGAGAATAAAACATGCTAGTGATCGTTTTTAATTCGATAAAGTAGCTTTTTTCACATTATGGTAGATCCAATTCTTTAAGATGATTCTTTTCTACTCGGTATGGACAACAATTTATATGATTTGTGTGTAACAACGCAGCATACAAAGTAATCCAAAGTGATTTAGTAAGAAACCGCTTACATGCTTAAAAACCCATACAGTGAACTCCATTCGTGATTGCTTCAACCTTGATGTGGTACCATTTCCTAGAAAAGAATGTTTTCAAAATCCCAATAATAGATAGGCAATCTAATAAAACAAAAATGTTAGATTTAATGGTCAATTGGAAGCCTTTTATCATCCAATCTTTTACATGGACACAAAAATAGTTACCATGTCTATAGATTAGGTTTAAGGAAAATTAATGCTATTGCTGTAACAATCTACATAGTACAGCCACATTGAGACATGTAAATAAGCAAAAAAATAAAAAAAATAAAAAGAAACTTTAGAAGTTGAATACTAAAAAAACACAAACCAAAACATACCATATATGCAACCAAATATGCACTGTAAAGTTGAAGGAAAACTATTTGCTGCTGTGAATTGTGACCGACCGGCAAAAAGCCAACATCAACCTCACTCTCATAGCAGGATTGACTCTTGAATCTGGAGCAATATGTTCAGCTCCAACAGTCCCTGCACAACAAAGATCAAGTGCATTTAAGATTACCCTATGGTCTCTTAATTATGTAGCAAGAATCTCCAAAAAGTTGGTGCATTCACAAACCTGTTTCACCTTACTTTAGCTACTTCATAGCAAAAGTCTTTTTTTTTTTTTTTGCCATTACATATTTAATGAGAATAAAACATGCTAGTGTTCGTTTTTAATTCGATCACGTGATTCTTTATGCGTGGTGGTATGTAGAGCCTCTGTAAATAATTTAAGAGCTGTAAGCACATTTCTCCTCTGTATGATCCAAAACACATCAGTCTTTTCACTCATATACGGCCCAGGATTAACAATCATAGGTTTTGCTCTTTAAAACCTGTAGAACACATGTCCAGTCATATTAATTATCAATTATCACACTATAAACCAGATAAACAAATATGAATAACAAGATCTTACTCTTCCATCCAATATCATTTGCATGATCAATAAAATTTAAGATCCCTTGGTAGTGTAGAAAATGCATATACCAGATCTGAAACAGCAAACACAAAGATATGAACACAAATGCTGCAAATTTACAGTTGTGAAAACATGATTTGAAGACTAATTTGAAGTTTTATAATGAGGTACCAAACTGATGCTTAATTGGAAACATCAAAATCTACATAGCAAATGCAGTGGCTGTTTTGAACATAAATCAAACTGAACCCAAATTTTGATACGAAATGCATACCTGGTGTGCTATTGACTTCCAGAAGATAATTCCCTGCATCATAATTAGAAATCATTATAACTGTTCAACAAGAATGATAGGTATGATGTTATTGAATTGGGGAAAACGGTTCCGATAATAGACCTTCGTAGAAGCTCTCGTTAAATTATTGCTCTTCTAAACGGAATCATTCAACCATCAAAACTTGACACACATGTATGTTCTTCATTTTTCAATGTGTGGTCCTGAATACCAAAACCAAAGCAACCGGTGTCACTGAATACGTGTTGTTACTCTTCGTTGTTGGACCTGATTTCCTCTTCAAAATCGATTATTAATCAGCAATAAAACTATGAAAACAACACCTTAACACTCTCTAATCTAACACAAACAGGGGCCTAGGTTAAGATCTAAGATTACCTGCGATGGTGGGTTGAGGTTAGGGTTCATGTACTTGTATAGAGAGGGAGGGAGGGAGAGAGAGAGAGCGCCATAGGGATGAATGGGAAAGGGGCGGTTCACATTATTACTTGAATTGATTACAGTAGGTTTTTAGTCCATCAAGGGTAAGTGTAATACTAATTTACCCCTATCAATTAAGCTTTATTAAGTTGTATATTTAGTTACAAAACTTGTACCCATAACAAAATTACTATCTTAGTCGTCACTCTTCCTTAATAATATAATAATAACTAGTGGGGTGCCCGCACGTTACAGCGGGGTGACATATATTAGAGCACATAAATAAAAATAAAGGCTAGTCAAGTTGAAACAACATAAAAAAAAAATATGTTATAAGAATGCTTCAATACAGTAGTCAATCCATACATAATAAATCAACCACAAACAACAATTGATGCATAACTATCTCTTTCTTTGTGTGTTAATATGAATCATGATTGTTCTAAACTGTGTAAATATCAAACCCATATTTCTTCGGCCTCCCTCAACGCGTTCCGAATATCATCAACATCCCCTTCATCCCTTGTCCCTTAGGCCCTGCACAACAAACACATTTCAATTGCGCGTTGCTGTCTAGTTTTTGACAAGCAACTATAAAATTATTGCTAGGACTAAAAGTCTCACCACAATCTATCCCAACCTGTTGTGTTCTACCATCGCACACAAGGCGTGCTTTGTACCGCTCCAATGTACCGTCCGACCTGTATTTATGTTTAAACAGCCACAAACTACGAATAACTTGGGTTGCCTAGGTACCAATTCCCATGTCCCATTTCTAATTAATGCATTAAACTTAGTGGTCATAGCGGAGTACCATTTCGGAATAGTTAAGGCATTGGTGGGGTTTTTCGGGATTAGTTTAATGTTTTCGGTTGTGTTGTGGAAGTTAAATATTTGTTTTGGTTTGGAAATTCCACTCATCGACCTAGTGTGTATGGTGCGGGTTGGTGGTTGTGTTGATGAGGCAGAGGTGGAGGTGGTGGGTTGAGTGGCGGTGGGCGGAGTGGACTGTTGCGGGAGGGTATTGGGCTGGACAGTGGGCTGCTGTTGGATAGGAGGGACGGGTGGAATGGGAGGCACGGTATTGGGCTGTTGTAGGAAAGGAGTGTGAGCTGAAAGGTGTGATGGGCTTTGGCTAGATGTGGGGGAAGTGTTAGGTGTTGGTGGGCCGGGTGTAACAGGAGACGGATTAGGAGGAGGTATGGCTGGGGCATTTGTTGTGATGTGTGGTGTTAAATGATGAGGAAAGTGATCAGTAAGAAAGTCATAGGAAGGTTTGGGATTGGTGGAGTGTGCGAATGGGAATATGGTTTCGTCGAAGACGACGTGCCGTGATATAAATATCTGATGCGAGTGTATGTCAAGGCAACGGCAACCACGGTGTGTGGGTAGGTATCCCAAAAATACGCATGGGTGTGACCGATGGTCGAGTTTGTGAATGGTAGGTGGTGGGTTTAGAGGGTAACATAGACAACGGAAAATGCGAAGGTGGTCATATGAGGGTGTAGAGTTATATAAAAGTTCAGTGGGACTTTTGTTTTTGGTGGTTTTGTTGGGCAAGATATTTAGGAGGTATGTAGCGGTTTCAAGGGCACAGTGCCAAAGGTATGTTGGGAGTGATGCATGGGCAAGGAGGGTTCGAACCATGTTATTAATGGTACGAATTTTCCGTTCGGCCTTGCCGTTTTGGGAGGAGGTGTAAGGGCAAGAGAGGCGGTAAAGGATGTCGTTTGTGTTAAAAAAAAGGTTAGGAAGGCGGAATTGACGTATTCTTTGCCATTATCACATTGAAATGTTTTAATCGTTCGTTCAAATTGTGTTTTGATATTTTTAGCAAATTGGGTGAATGTAGTAAATACATGCGACTTATTGGACATGGGGACAGTCCATAAAAAATCAGTATAATCATCTAAAAACTGAACTAATTATGGGTGATGTCCATAAGCCGTCGTGGATAATATAGAAGGGTTGAATGGTGCAAGAAGTAGACGTAGAAAATGGTAAGTGAATACTTTTTCCATAAACACAAGACTGGCATACATTATTCTCAAAATTATTAAAGTCAATAAAACAAGAAGTTTTTAAAGAATTTAAAGACGGGCGTCCTGGATGGCCAAGACGGTGATTCCAGAGTTGTGAAGAGATAGCAGCAAATGCGGTTGGTGAGGTGGAGCCAGATCCCAAAACCAGAGGGTAGAGATCACCGCTGCTGTTGCACCGTCAGAGGGGGCCTTGGTCTTGTAGTCCTTCACAAGAAAACCAAACGGGTCAAATTTCACAGACACAGAATTATCTGTAGTAAAGCGACGCACAGAAACAAGGTTTTAAGTAATTTAGGTGAATATAGGACATTTTTTTTATGTAAAAGGTGGGAAATGTTTGGGTAGGTATTTGGTGCCTATTCCTAAAACCGGAATGGTGTCGCCATTACCAACAATAATGCTCCGAGAAATGCAAGAATTAGAAAAGGAATGAAAATCACCTTGGTCGTGAGACATTGTAGATGATGCTCCGGTGTCCATGAAGAGAGTCGGGTCCGGTTGCTGTAAAGACATCGTATACATGGCGTGCTCTATGTCAGTAGGAGTGTAAGTAGCATGCAATCCATGGGATGGTCTTGGGCCAAGGAGTCCTTGAGCTGAGGTACTGGGTTTTGAAGAGGGTATCCTGGACTCGTGATACCATATTAGAATAGGAACCGTCCTTTGATTATCACCAATATTTATAAGTACATGTGATCCCTATATTTATGGATAGGGATAATTACAATGAATACAAATCTAATCATACTTAATTTACAATATAATCATACTTAATATATAATGCTATTAAAAATGATGAAAAAAATATATATGAGTTGTAAGCATGAGCTTGATAAACTTACTTACGAGCCTAACTCGAGCTTTAGAAACTAAGCTCGAATCATGCTGCGCACGAGCTAGAGCTTTCATAACTTAAACAAGCTCGAGCTTGATTCAGGTTGTTGGAACCCCTATGTGCAATGCTTACTCGTCATCTTCCTTGAAAAGTGACCCCACACGTATCATTATGTGGGCTTCAAGTCTTCACGTAACAATATTAAGCAAGATTTGGTAAGAGCATTTTCTAGTTGTCACACTATACAGCTTTGGGTGGGATGGAAGCTGAGCACTAACAAACCCTTGCTGCTCCAAAAGACCCTCTACCAAGTTGTACTTGCTGCATGCGGCCCAAGTGGGCCCACAACTGCACAAGGAATTCTAAATTGGAGAAAGTTCTAAATTGATGTGTATACTGCCTTGCAGATTAAACCCATTCATCCACAACAAACTTGACTGCACTATAGACCCAATACAGTAGCAATTAATTTTGTTCATTTACCATAAGTTGAAAAAAACAATATAAAGAAAAGCTGAATACCGACCTTAGTGGTGAAGTAACGACTCGGAGCAACGGGACTCTTGTTGTTACGCGGTAATAATCAATTAGATGACACACAATTGGGTTTGTTAGAGTTGAGGTGTAATTGGGGCAAACGAATTGATATAAAAGACAAATATTAGAGATGGTAGACGACATTATGGATACGTAAATCATTAAAAAATTATTAAAAAAATTGAAAATTTAGAAATAGAAGACAACAAGATTTATTTAAATTTTTAAAGAGGGAAAGTACTTACAGTCCACCAATCATGACCGTGTACATTGTGGAAATTGCAAGTTCTCCATTGGTGTAACCATGTCTTAGACCACCCGGAGTGGGGCGGGGAAGGGGGGAACACCGGCCCATGCGGCGTGGAGAGGGAGCGGGAAGAGGGGGGGGGGGGCGGGGGAGAAGAGGACCGGCATGGGGGGACTTGCTTTATTTTTTGATTTTTTTTTTTTTTTGAACATAAACTTTCATAAAAAACCGCAAGCTCTAAACACAGAACCGCCAACAAATTATACACACATATACAAGGGGTATTTAACCCAATATCCTTATATTTCGATCTATACTTCAACCATAGAAAAGCCTTGGACTTTACGTCCAAAACAACATCCATAACCTTCACCGATTTATCTTGAAAAACCTTGGCGTTTCTGTTATTCCAAATCACCCATGTGGTGACCATCACAATACCACGAATGATTTTCTTTCTCCATTTCCCGACATGAACATTATTATAGAGCGTCAACAAATCCTCATACTCGTAAGCGAAGAAGGGATCAAGCTTGCACCACTTACAAATATAGCTCCATGCCTCATACGTGAATTGGCAGCCCACCATCAAGTGGTTAACATCCTCACTAGCAGAACCACAAAAAGAACAAGACACATCCTGCAAATTGATACCTCTACGCGCCAGAACCGATCGAGTAGGAAGACGTTCTTTGGCCACCCTCCAAACCAGCAAACAAACCTTAATGGGAACCCAACCTACCCATCTAAACGATCTAAAAATCACATCTGCGTCCGCCCGTTGCCCATCAGAATGAAGCAGCCATCTGAATTCTTTAACTGAGAATGTATCATCCTTCTTTCTATCCCACTCCCACCTGTCCGGGCTGCCTGTATACCTTAAATCCGCAATAAGTCTTTGTAAATCTTGAAACTCCGAAATCGCTTCAACAGTTCTCAGATTTCCGATGCAGCTAGCGTTCACCACTAAGGATGAATTTGAAAATTCTAACCGATCTCGAACCAAACAAAACTTATTTTTCTCCATACGAAACAGGTTCGGCCAGCGGTCCTTTAATAGCGATTCACCCACCCAATTATCCAACCAAAAACGAATTTTATCCCTGACCCCAGCGCACCCCTAATCAATTGTTTCACCTCTTTATCAGCCACCTTAGTAGCTTCCAAGACATTAACGATCACCTTCCAGCAGCCTGGAATCGATCTAGTAATCGGAAGGAAGCTCCAAAACCCTCTCCCACCATGAATGCTTTCTATAACCTTTCTCCAAGCCGAATTATTCTCCACTTTGAATCTCCAAGCCCATTTCGCTAGAAGTGATAAGTTCACATCCGCTAATCTTAAAACACCCCAGCCTCCAAATTTTTTAGGAGTCGTAATCACCTCCCAAGACACCCAATGCATCTTTCTATCATCATTCACCCCGGACCATAAAAAATGCCTCATTAATTTTTCTAACGATTGAATGACACTTACCGGCGCTTTGTAAATGGAAAAATAATAAATCGGAAGGCTTGCCAAAACCGATTTAATAAGGGTGAGTCTTCCTCCCATGGACAAAGTATTCGCCTTCCAAGAAGCCAATCGATTTTTAACCGTATCCACCACCGGATCCCAATGACAAACCCGATTCATACTGGCCCCAACCTGAATCCCCAAGCTTTATTTTTTGATTGGTTGATTTTTTTTAACTTTAACACATAATAATAATAATAATAATAATAATAATAATAATAATATTCTTTCCCCCTTCCACTCCCACAATTTTCATCCCCTTCACGTGGGACCCAAAAGTGCCACATGACGCTTCATCTCCCTACACACATAGACCACTCCTTATGGTCTTATAAAATAGCTTTTGTACCACTAAAGAAGTGCACAACCACCAAAGAATGTGAAGTAGGTTGCTCCTAATCCTAATCCTTTTGCAAATCCACTAATGTATTTCAGCGTTTGTGAAATTTTTAATGTTACAAAGTAGCCTTGTAATGCTCTTGACTCGCCAACGTATGGCAAAACGGTTCGAATTTATAAAACAGTTAACCTTAAATTCTGGGTGGAAGTTTCCTAAATTCAGCTTAAACTCATGTAATATCCACATATAAAAACATTAAAAGCCAAATTTTATTTATTTTAACAACTTAAAATTGGATTAAATTCAATACCAATATAGAAATCCATGAAAAGAAACGATGGTAACTTTCTTGCGTACTGCCACTAATGCAGCGGTCCTACTATTGATGTGCTCTATGGGAGGATGTTCTACCACGCTTTGACAGACAGGCCATGTTAGACGCAGAAGAACCAATAAATGTGGCGTTCACATCACTAAAAGTGAGCATCTTCAAAGGTTACGTGGTAGAAAAACTACAGCTATCTTCCACTGCAGCAACACGTTTATTTTAACCCATCTTCTAAATATGTGCAGGTACTGCATCGGTGCCACTTTTTTAACTCGCTTGTCACCTTACAAACAACTAAATATGTGCAGGTACTGCATCGGTGCCAGCATTAAAGACAACACAGCTCCTACCACTGCAACTTTTTTTACGACGCCGCTGCCACATTGCTGTGTATCTAGTGTAAAGACATGGTTTTACAGTATGGCACGGACTGTCATACACTACGAAAACCAATGTATGACGTTATTGGAGATGACATGATAATGCAGGTCTAATATGCCCGTCAACAAGCAATAGCTCAAGCATCTTCTCCGTAAACAAAGTCTTTGTCAGCACACCAACTATGATATCGACGCCACTTTCGCCTACCCAGCAAACAACAGTTACTATTGCCAAATTACTTCCGTCAAAACCTACTGCTAAATGCTAGTTATATCAACCAGGTAATTATATAAACCTATCACCTTTCTGTAACCAAAAACAGTAATTGATTCACAAAAATCTTTTTCGCAGAGGGTATTAGCGACACAAAGCGACTCCGTCTCCCGGACTAAGGCATAAAGATGACTGCCACCAACAACATCAACCTACACTAACATTATGTTAATCTGATGATTATTGTAAATAAACATCATCATATGTTTCGCAAGAAACCCTCACACATTTTGTTTGATCCGAAATACCTTCCCTTATGCGAAACATAGACTGCAACATACACCTGTACTTTTGTCCTTCTGTTAGTAACGTATCACGTTCTATGTACTTACATCGCATTACATATCAACTAACCTTCAAGTCAAAAGAATTGACTCCACACACACACACATAACAAAATTACAATAGTATTCGTCAAGCATCCACAATGTGGCAAGACTTGCTTTTGCACCGGCTAATGAATGACCAGCGAGTAAGATCTTTTAGAGCTATCTCCACCTGGAAATCCACAGTTTGACTTTGAGGTCAGTCCTACTTTCAAGTTTTTGCAGTAAAAATATAATAATCAACTTATTCACACAGATCTTAGACAATGCAACTGTAAGTTTTCTCTCTTTAAAACACAATTTTGTAAGCTGTAAGTTGACTCTGACCCTGCTCTTGATGAACACCTACTTATAAAGAAAAAAAATAAAATAAAATCAAGAAAGACCCAAGAAATTTAATGGAAAATACATATGGACGATTTCACCCTTATTTTTGTCAATTTTACAGATTAGGCATTTAAGATCCATGAAGTTTCTTACTGTCCACGTTGACTCCTAGTCAAGTCAACTCAACATAGATTCCATGAAGTTCCCATAATTTATTTTTAGCATAATATTTATTGGTTATCTAAACAATGATAACAAAACTAAGTGATAACAAAGAAAACAATAGTCTAACTCGTCAAGTATTTATTGGTTCTCAAAAGTAATGAATATTGATGCTTTAACCACAACCATCAATCAAATCTAAGTCCCAATAAGAAACATATACATTTAGAAAGAAAAAAAGTGTATGGATTTGGGCGCAAACCTCTTGGGATGACACAAGAATCATGTCAGCCATATATGTGTGATGTTTCCTTTTTGTCTCTGGTCACCGTGTTTTGCTTCCTCTGCATCCATTCCCTTAAAAAATATAAGCTATCAGTTTGACCCGTTACCTTAAAATTAAAAATTAGTTTCACACGTTTGACCCATTAGTAATAACTTAAATCAGCCTGTTTGCACAATCATATTCGGTAAAACGACCCATTAGCAATTTCCAAAACTAAATTTACTTGGGCCCATAAGAGAGCTCAAGTGGATGAACTGCAGCCACAATAATAATTTGCTTCTGAATCTGATTTATGTTTGAGCTTGCGCCAACCACCGGAAGTTTGCCGCCACTAGATTGATTATAATCGCCACCGTTGGGTTCTCTCCGTCATTGCCACCCTCTGTTACAAACCCATCATTCCACCGCCGCGATAGCTGCTGCCATCAGTTTGGTCACTGGCATTCAGTTTGGGTCGGTACGATTCACGGTGAGGTACCACTAATCAAGTAATCTTTCCCTTTTCAGTCCCAGGGGTGATAACGCTAGAGTCAAAAGTTTGGAAGGAAGTTTTTGTTAGAATGATAAATATAACTATGTTCTGTTGGAATGAAAATTAATCAAGAAATCAAAAGTCAACGAAAAGTCAAACCGCAGAAATAAAAGGCGCCAAAACAGGGACATGTCGGTTTGTATATGTCAGTTATTAGTTTGTATGTGTCGGTTAATAAGTTAGTTAATTAACCGTTTATTGTAAGGCTATAAATAGCCATCCTATGTATCATATCATGTGTGTGGAAATATTATTAAGTTTGCATATATTCAAACTTCCTCCACCCTCTCTGTTCTTTGCGAGTCCCTGCACAGTTTTGTGCATACTCAATAATCAACATGTTCATCCTATGTTAAACCAAGTTTATAATATTCCGAACAGGGCCAGATTCGAACATGGTATTAAAAATCCTGGGAAGAAAGAACCTGTGAAGAAATCGAGTGATTCGATTAAGAAGAAAGATCCCCTGTTTTGCAAGTCAATCGGAAGTTTATTCAGGAAAAGGAATCGAACATCAGGGGAGTGTATGTTTGATTCATACTTGGTTATTATCATCATATTATCATAAAGTTGCAGTCAAATGGGCCAGAACAGAAATCAAACGGAGAAGAAACCGTTTTCCGGCCAAAATTCCGGCATCGAGAAAAAAACCGGAAATTCAGTAAAGAACCATTTATAACACAAGAGAAGTGTTAAGTGAAGGGTTTTAAAGCGCAAAGGCAATCAAACCCAAGAAGAATTTCGATTTGGCAGAAGGCCACGATTAAATCGAATTAAAGATGCATATTTTAGAAAGAAGAAGATGGACATGGTGCTCTCCATCTTATCCCTCATCATGCTTAGGACCAGGTGTGTCACAGAAGCATTTGAAGATCAGAGGATCAACAAAGGGACAGTCGTGAAGACATAGATTGCATCAAGATTAGAAGATTATGAAGAAATGGTTCAAGTCAAAGAAGATGACAAGAATAAAAGAAGAAGACTGCATACAAGAAGGATGAACAATGAACAGAGTAAATGAATTATGATTTCTTGATTAGGGAGTGAATGTTGGAATGAAAATTAATCAAGAAATCAAAAGTCAACGAAAGTCAAACCGCAGAAATAAAAGGCGCCAAAACAGGGACATGTCGGTTTGTATATGTCAGTTATTAGTTTGTATGTGTCGGTTAATAAGTTAGTTAATTAACCGTTTATTGTAAGGCTATAAATAGCCATCCTATGTATCATATCATGTGTGTGGAAATATTATTAAGTTTGCATATATTCAAACTTCCTCCACCCTCTCTGTTCTTTGCGAGTCCCTGCACAGTTTTGTGCATACTCAATAATCAACATGTTCATCCTATGTTAAACCAAGTTTATAATATTCCGAACAGGGGCCAGATTCGAACATGTTCTAATGTTTTTATTATGTAACTTATGAACATGTATTTCTGTGGATTGTATGTAAATATCAATATGTATGTTGTTTAGATATAAACATTAGTAGTCAATGTATTAGATAGATTATAGATCAATGTAGGACACAAGAATGGGCTGCAATACGGATACAAGGATGTTCAAGATGGCTGCATACATCAACACAACACTGCAAATGTTTCTGATCAATGGACTGCTCAACCGAATGAAGCTGAATGGGTCAAACAAGGAACAAAAGACAGCAGCATATCTTTTAAAGAAAAGGGCGGGACAAGACTACAAAAGGACTGAAATACCCTTACAGTTATTATGGTTGATAGGCGGCAAAAACACAAACCGTTGGCAGTTAATATGTGAGTGAAACATCACATCGTTTCAGACATAACTGTCACAAGCACAACCATTTGTAACATATATATAGGATTGGATAGGATCATTTGTTCTTTACCAAGAATAATTACCAAGAAAAATAAATAGCAGATAGAAGTATAATGCCAGTAAATTCTAGAGAACAGATCACTATGTAGACTTACAATTTACACATGTGTATTGTTTATTTGAAAAAGAAAAAAACATATTAATGTTTCGTTTTTGCAGAAGCAAGAGAAGGGATTGTATGACAAACGGCCTAATAAAACATACACCACTCAAAGTGAGCAATTTTTCTAACTTGTATTTTTATTGAGCTGGGATTGACGACTTTGGTGCCAAATCAAGGTAACCAACAATAAGGTATTTACTAATACTATCACAGACAAATAATCATACCAACACATTCCCACCACAAACAAATAGTAGCGCAGCAGAAAAAAAAAACAGAAAATAACACAACCCAAAGTTGAGGAAGACATTCTCGATCAGAAAACATCCAGACGGCCAAATGACATCACAAAATGATTACATAAACATAAATCAGCATGACTGTACCTGTATATAACCAACACATTTGACGCAGAGGAAAAAAATCAAGATCTGTTTTAAAAAAAAAAAAAACATAAATCAGCATGACTGTATCGTCATCATACAGTCATGTGAAACAAATGGTAGGAAAAAAAACATTTTATTTCAAATTCCATTTTGTTTATAGTTCACATTCTGTTTCAACATCCATGTTTACTGCAGCTACTCACAATAAACAACATCATTCAGATTCACTTATAACATCACAAAACGATTCGGTAAACAGAAATCATCTTGACTATAGAGGTATATAACCAACACATTAGATGCCGAATTCAGCTAGGTATATCACATAAACAATATGCAATTCCTAGACATCATCAAACTGATTTAGACAGCAAGTAGCTAATAATATACATTTATGTGAATCAATGAAACATAAAATTATACACTGCATATAGTTTACATTTTATTTCAACATCTACTCACAATATGTTGGTTTAATTGGTTTTATCCATAAGTGTTTGTTTTAAAGTTGCATGGAATAAGTTTAGTCTTTCATTTGCATGTTGCATGGCTGGAGTTGAAGACTAAAACATTTAGTTGTAGGTTCAATAATTGTTGGTTTATTTAATAATATTTAATTAGCTAGACTAGACTTGGTAAAATGGTTTGACCATATTTCTAGGAAAAGTATCCGTTGTGGAAGTGTGGGTAGTGGGTCATACTTGTACCAAATCTTTAGGTAGAGTCAGTTTTCTTTTGAGTTTTTTATGCATTCACAAGTTGGTTGTAAGGCTATATATAGGCCTCTATTCATATGAATAAAAGTATTCCTTCTACAAACTTACGTACACTTTTTATAACTCTTTTTATATTTTGTTTGCTTTCCTTCATCAAGTTTATTATCAATTCATATTTGTGAGTTTGAGAGTGAGCTCTTGAGGCTTGATATCCAACACAATAACCAGTCAAATAGTAGGCGGAATTCGAAATAAAAATAGCTAATAATATACAGCTAATCAGTCAAACTGGTTCAAAAATAGCTAATAATATACAGCTAATCAGTCAAATAGCAAGCAAAATTCGAAAGCATTTCATCAAACACCTGTTGGACATAATATTTGTTTTATCCTAAGTTTAGTATGTAATTAGTATTATTATTGTATATCCTAAGTATGGGTAGTTAGGCAATTATTAGTGAACCATTGTGTTGGTTCATCAAAGGGCATCACACCCTTTCATTATGTATAAATAGGGCCAACCCCTATCATTTGTATTTGGATGATTTCATTAGTAATATATCAAGTTTATACAATTCTCTCTATTCAAATATCACATTTGGCATCAGAGCCTTGTTCACGTCGGTCCATCC
This sequence comes from Ambrosia x helenae, assembly GCA_030844895.1. Classification (NCBI taxonomy): domain Eukaryota; kingdom Viridiplantae; phylum Streptophyta; class Magnoliopsida; order Asterales; family Asteraceae; genus Ambrosia; species Ambrosia x helenae. The sequence goes on from JAUTDX010007332.1 coordinate 70,666, forward strand.
CTGTGAAAAGAAGAGAGAACATCGAACGTTATCATCCCCTGTTTTTCAGAAAAAACAGAGACCGTTACATAATCGTTTAATAACGATTCACAGAAAGAACTCTCCAATCCAGACGATAAGAAAGATCAGTTTTTGAAGATTATAACCGTTAATTGAAGAAAGAAACAAACCGGAAAAGGAATCCGGCGAATACAAAAGAGTTTCCGGCGAACCTCCGGCGAACCAGAAACACGAACGATGGTTAACGAAAGCATCAAAACGGTTCAGTCCCGTATTCCCTTTACATCTTAGAACGAATCGAATACAATAATCTTAATCCAATCATAGAAATCAAACCATTTTTGTTATCCTCTGTTTTTGGAAACAAATATTTTTCCCGCCAATTTTTTCAGACAAAGGATCCAAAACGATTTCAATCCAGAAAATACGATTTCAATCATCTGATCTCGCAAACGATTTCAATCAAACCAGTGGATTAAGATTAATTCCAGAAAAATACGAATCCAAGTTAAAAAAAAAACGGGGGGGGGGGGGGGGGGGGGGGAAGTATTCGATTACAAAGAAAACGAATTTAAAGTGTGATTTGATAAAATAAATCAAATCAGTGTTGAAACGAAGTTAGATTACATATCGTTTCATCGAAAAAAGGAATATAGCAATAACCGTTTTGCCGAGAAAGTTTATTTGAAAAGATTGGAAAGCCAAACAGAAAGTTTATCAAAGAAAGTTGACTTTTGGAAGTCAAATATCATTTTTTTATATAAATAACAAACAGATCTCGGGAAAGAGTAAAGAAAAAAATAATAAGTTTGTTGTTTATTGGAAAGTCAAATAGATTATTTTTTGTGGAAAATATTTTTTGTGGTTTTGTTAAAAGAAAATCAAAATCATTTAAAAATTCCACATAGCAAGTCAATTCGAATCACACCGATTCGTATAGCAAGATACTCCGAGCCCATCTTGGTTCGTTGAGAATATAGCAAGTGACTCCGAGACTTCGTGACTCGTTGAGTATAGCAAGAAGAATTAGTCCTTTGTGGCAAGTTAGACCTTTGTGGCAAGTTAGTCCTTCGTGGCAAGTTAGACCTTTGTGGCAAGTTAGACCTTCGTGGCAAGTTAGACCTTCGTGGCAAGTTAGACCTTCGTGGCGAATTCGACCTGTGTGGCAAATCAAGAAAGAAAACCTTTGCTTCAAAGTAAGCAAGCAAGAGAGTTTAGCAAGTCAGAAAGTTAGCAAGAAAGCAAGATTGGAAAGAAAAAGTCGAAGAAAGTAAAGCAAGAAAGCATGGCAGGAAAAGAAGACAAAAACGCGTCTAGCAGTTCAATATCATCTCGTGAGCAAGGAAATGTATCACTACAATGCCCGAAATTGACAGAGACAAATTACACCTCATGGGCACTATTAATGGAAACAATCTTAAAGGCTTATGGTCTTTGGGAAACAATTGACGCGAAAGAAGGAACAGAAGCAGCAGATGAAAAGAAAGTAAATACTACGAAAGCAATGATTCTCCAAACATTACCAGAAGATATCTTAATGCAAGTAGCACAATGTCAAAATGCAAAAGACGTTTGGGAATCAATCAAAGTTAGATACCTTGGAGCAGATATGGTTCAGAAAGCACGACTACAAACATTGAGAAGTGAGTTAGAAACTCTAAAGATGAAAGAAAATGAACCAGTAAGTGACTTTGCAAGCAAGTTAGCCAATATAAGAGCCAAATTCAAAAGCCTTGGCACAACTCTTAAAGACAAAGCAATAGTGAGAAAACTACTCAACTCAGTTCCAAAGAAGTTCCTACCTATTGTAGCAACTATTGAACAATATTCAGAGATAGACACAATGCCATTTGAAGAAGCAGTGGGGAGAATAACAGCATTTGAAGAACGCCTCAAAAGTCAAGATGAATCAGAGGAAAATCATCAAACGAAACTCCTAATGGCAACCTCAAGTAATTATCATTCTGGAAGTATGCACTATGGTAGAGGACGTGGTAATCATAACCGTGGTAGAGGTCGTGGAAGAACCTTTAACAACGGACAAGGAAGAAACTTTAGCGAAGAAAGGAAAGAGTATGAGAGAAATATGAGTCAAGGATACAAAGACAAAAGCAAATTCAGATGCTTCGACTGTGGCAACTATGGTCACTTATCGTATGAATGCACAAAATGGAAAGACAAGAAAGATAAAAACGAGCAAGTATCCCTTCTCGTTCATGAAGAAGAAGACCCAACCCTACTCTAAAGCAAGAAAGGATAAATCAAAATTAGGGGGGAGAATGTTGGACATAATATTTGTTTTATCCTAAGTTTAGTATGTAATTAGTATTATTATTGTATATCCTAAGTATGGGTAGTTAGGCAATTATTAGTGAACCATTGTGTTGGTTCATCAAAGGGCATCACACCCTTTCATTATGTATAAATAGGGCCAACCCCTATCATTTGTATTTGGATGATTTCATTAGTAATATATCAAGTTTATACAATTCTCTCTATTCAAATATCACAACACCTGGTAGGCATACCACTTATACAGTGCATATAGCCCGCATTTTATTTCAGCTTCCTTGTTCATTGCGTACTCACCATACCCAACATCATTCTACCTGATAAATTCACCTCTGTTTGCACAGTGGTACATTTTTAAGAAAGCACTGGAACAAAAAAGAAGAAAAAACATGGCTAAAGAAAGATAAAAACCCGGGTGCATAACGTACCAGTCACATGAAAAACCCGTCAAACCGACACAACATAACAACAAATGTGATATATCCCAAACAAAATTGCTTCTAACAGCCAACAAATGAAGGGCGGGTAAAAAAAAAATAGAACCAACAACACTCTAACATATGCTAGTGTGGTATTCAAATCATTCTATTTTTAATATAATAAATAAATAATAAAATAAAATATATTTATATATAATATAATGCTCTGTTTGCACAACTGTACATTGATCGAAATTCAAGATAAGAAAGTTGATACAACATACACCAATTCAATTAATAAACAATACAAACTAGTCAAAAGTTGGACTGGACACACACATAACAAATTTACAATAGTAAGGATCAACTGACAAATGAAGAAGCACAGAAGTCATAATGAAATGCAAAGTCACACCCCTCCAAGCACTTAAAGATCATCTCGTACTGCAATCTCCAACGACACTCAACGCACTTGCCATCACTCTCAAGCCCTTGAACAAAGGCCAAGCGGTGTGGGTGAGCTTTGATCTCAAGTGTTCCTCCAAATTTGACATTGAGAAACTTATAGACGAATTTGGAAATACCGACATATGTATTTTGCTCACATTGAAGTATTAAGGGTGCACAAGCAGCATGAATTGACTGGGCACATGTAGAGCAATGATAGAACCACTTCCAAGGGGTAAATTCATCCTCACATATTTCACAAAAGTATTTGTCAATATGGTTCTCTGCTGGTTCGTATCTTAGGGTCAAAGGGTGTTTATCAAACTTATGCTTTATTATTCTAGGTAATAACAGAGCACACTCTACATGAATGTAGAAATCACAAGACGGACAATGACATACCAGATTCCTGTACATCCCATATTTGCATGCTTTGCAAACCTTATATAATTGTTCTTCTGAAGGTTTCACTATCGATAGGAGATGATTTGGATGCGAGTCATGTGTGATTTCTTTAGGTATGAATGCACAATTGATATCAACATAATAATCACATTTTGTGCATCCATATGAGAAACCATTGGATGGTAACAGGCAAACGGCACAATCGAAGACACAATCGAACTTACCAGGTATTTTAGGCAGAAGAACAAGAGTATGCTCTGGATGGCCCGCGTAGTCTTGTACTTCAGCTGGTAGTTTGGCGCACCACTCATGAAGAACGAAACAACATTGTTCATCACCATATTGGGAACACGTGTAAAACGGTATTGACATGATAGGTTTCACGCATCCATCACATAACAGTTGAGTTCTTTTCATGGGGTCATGTAGAGAAACACCAACTGATGTTTGCTTGTCGAAAAGTGTGAGTGCGTGTTGGTGGCTATCATGGATAAGCATCTCACCATCACGTTGTTTGGAGTTACCAATCAACCCATGTTGGTTAGACATATAACACTTCACAAGGTTGTCGCCTTCATCTTGAAATGGACAATGGAGCAGATTTGGATGCTCATCTTCCTTAAAATTTTTGGAAGTTTTGCCAAGGCCTGGTGAAGAATGATATGCTTGAAATTAGACTAAGACACAAACTAAAAGAATAATAAAAAAGAAGAATAAGTAGAGAAATCTCACTTGTAGTTACTGAAGTCGCACAATCAACATGCACGTAGTATCGGCATTTGTCGCATTCGTAACTCCATAAATGAGAATAGAACTTGTTACCACAAACCCTACAACCGGGAAAATAACGTTCTCTTCTATCTGAATGGGGAAAGGAATAGGCAAGGGAAAGCAGATGTGAATGAGTGAAAGTCCCATCAGTATGATTTTGTATAAATAATTTGGCAGGCAGCAATGCACAGTCCAGGTTGATCAAAAACCAAGGACAAGTGGTACAGTGAAAGAAGACACCTTCATGTTTATTACCACATGCTGCACACATGGTTACCATGGGCCAGCACATTCGTTCCAGGTGGTGAGGGTGACTATGGTGGTAAATCTTGTGCTCCAACAAAGTAGCACAAATTATATCCATTTGAAAATCACAGTCAAGACAATAATACTCAGAGATACTCTTCTGCATAAGGTTGCAGATTCGGCACTTATACTCATAGTTACCTGAATAAAAGTCAAGAGTGTGGCCAAGATGTAACGGGTGATTTTGTAGGGTCTCGGTTAGCTCTGCACAGAATTTGTGCAATGAGTAGTTACAAGTCTTGCAGGAGTAGTAACACAAATGAAATGACCAGATTTGTTCCCTACAAAGGTTGCATTGACGATCTTCCTCCACAAATTCAACTTCATCTTCAACTTCAACTTCATCCTCATCCTCCGCATTTTCTTTTTTGTGAGTCGGCTGCAGATACACAAGATTGAGCGGATGCTCGTGATGAAAGTGATGGAGCGGGTCCACAGCAACTACATAAATAACATATACGTTTATGTTAGACTAAATTACTATTCGAATGTAACCAAGTCATGATTTCAAAATCTACTAACCAGTTGAACAAACTGAGATGAACAGAATAACTTGGATTTCTACACAAATCTTGTATTCTGTATCATATTAACCTATTTGGTGGTACCATCTTTTAATTTAAATTATTAAGCGCACTTGATGTCAGTTACTCAGGCCTAAAGTCTTGGTTTTTATAGCAACCATCCCATTTATAAATATACAAATATAATTCATAAACACAAACCAATTGTTAAAAAGGGCAGCATTCCCACATCTCCTAACTCGTTTATTTTTTAACAAGGCCTACTTAGTCAACAACTTAATCCAATAACACTAATTACGACGATAACACTAAATTATCATCAGTTAGTGGTAATGTGTGAAAAAGACAACTATTGTTTTTTTCCTGTAAATCTGGCTATGCTCAAGATGTGATCTATGGTTGTATTATATGGTTAAATTTCACAGGAAATTGGAACCCATAAGATTTGGGAATCATAAAGAGACTTCTACTTTGGTATGATACTTATTATAATATTTTGTGTTGGTCCAGGTGAATCGATGTTTGTAGGTGATATCCATTTCATTATCCAAAATCCACATGATACATGCATGTTGAACAACATTGAGTTGGTTTTTGGTATGTGTTTGTGATCAAGTTCTAATAAAAGCAGGTAATTTTAATTACCTAAAATTCTAGATAGAGATTCATTAATACTCACATGAAACACACAAACCCGATGGGTAATGAGTAATCAAATACCCAACGACTATATTAGATACGCTTTTAGATGTGTGCTCATATATATAAAGAAAGATATCATACTTTATTTTTTAATACAAAATAATAACTAAAGCACACTTCTCTCCATCAACAAATTTTTTATTCCTCAAATGAGAACCAAAATTAAGCATATATAAAGAAAACGAGACATACCGATTGAAGAGTCCATTAAGTTAATTTTCTTCTTAGTTCTATGAGCAAGTTGAATACTACAAATGAATGACAAGTTGAATACTAAATTGAAGACAAACTAATGCAATTTATAAAGGAGAAGAGAGATATAACAGAGGAATATATTTTGGTTACATTTACAAGTAAGGAATCATCTTTTCAATGAGAAATCTCAATTATGCATTCCAACCCCACATTGTGATTCCTTCCTTCCACAACATGCATGCATATATACACTTTTATTATATTTCATTCTTGGATTGAATGGAAAGTAAATAAATTTACTTCAACCATTAGTTTTAATTTACACCAATGTGTATAGGTAGGAGGGAATGTAATTCGCGTCAGTACTACACTATACTATGTGGTTCTTATGGTTTTTATTTAAAAACTAGTTATTGACCTCGCTCTTCGCAGCGGATCTTGTATTTTTTCAAGAAGGATAAACAAAGGCTAACTGGATATAGTGTTAAAATAAGTGTATATTACAAAACGTGGCATGTGTATCTTCTAACCTTATAACTATTTTTGTATTCAATCTGTGGAGACAAAAGAGGTTCCAGCCTTGGTGTTTCCTTGTCTGCATATTATGGGAGGTGACCAGCAAGCTCTATATATACCATCTATTGTTTACAAATCACAAAACAAAAGCATTGGTCCATTTCGTAGATGGCCACTATAGAGAAGCAGTTGTGAAATTACAGTTAAGGCAGGCAGAATGGATTTTCAGGCCAATGATGACACTTCGGCTCTCGAAATTTTCTGCAAATTATAATCCTTAAATGTTCAAATTTTGAGCCAAAAACATGAAAGCTAAACTAATGGAAAATAAGAGTCTTACCAAGGTTCATCGATTTCGAATTCAATGACCAAATTTCATCTTTTAAGTCGGTATCTTCTGTTAAAACCTGGAAACAGAGAAAACAAACACTATTTAAATGAGTAATTAGAGTAATGAGTAGCGTGGTTAACTTATTTGCCAGCGGAGACTAAATGGAGTGGCGAGAGTAGTGGTGATGTGATAACATTTAACTGATATTCCAGCTAGCACAGTAGACCGAGAGACACACACGCCATTTATACCGTGGTCCATTGCGCAATATTATTTTTTAAAGACCTCTGACGGTTTACTAAATCAAGCGTACCTGCAATGTTAGTACTATAAGATAAATTTGTTTATTTGTCGACGATCATATGTAGTTCTATAGCGTATGCTATGTGGCATTTTAGCTGGTGTTGCATTTCGTCGCTTGATTCTTTGATAGAAAGAAATAAAAAACGGGGGTATGTTGCTGAAGATACATGCCACGCACAAACAATATCAAACAAATTTGCATAATCTGCATAAAGTAGAAATGCTTCACAGCCAAAACTTACATTTTTGACAGCCCAAACTTAGCTTTAGAATCATGAAACTCACATTTTCATAAAGCATACAAACTAACTCATTACGACGTACGGTGGCATACATATTAAATATATTGATAGTTTACAAACCGATTGCCTGACGTGTAAGAAAAAAGTAAACAATGAGGCTCAAATATGCAAACAATCAAAGAATGAGAATAGATCTGCCACGGCTGCACATTGGTTGGTTACCATAAAAAAAATGAAGCCACTCACATGACCATCTCAAGTGCCTCGCCAAAGCTACAACAAATTTCATCTTTGCGTAGACTAGAATTTATCATCACAGCCTCCTCCAAACATGGCAGCAAACCAAGCCTCAATAGTAGTACTGTCAACTACGGCACACCAAGAATAAACCGAAAGGAATTTAAGGCCATCAACATAATCTCCACAAAATTAATTATCATTAAGCCACACTAAGCATGAAAGTGGACCAAACCACCAAATCAGAATAATCAATCGGAATCAACAACAGCAGAACTTCTTGAATAATTATGTTTTCTTTTAATTACACAACCTATTAAAACGTAATCACCGAATGCAATGCGCATATGAGTTAGTTGTTTACCTGACTATTGTGGCAAAGTTCCTTTAGATGTTGGTTTTTTTGGGTCTTTTGTTGCCAGCTGCATTGCCCTTGGGTTTTCTGCTATGTTTACAGCTATGCTTCCATCTTTCTTGACAGCAGCATGCAGTAACTTTGGTTCTTCATTTCTTAAGCTGATTTTGTCTGGCATCACCTTTGGATTTCTGTTTCCAAGAGCCATTACCATGTCACCACAACAAAGTAAGTAAAGAGAACTGATTTGGAAATTAATCTCTTTTTCCATCTTGTTACTTTGTTTAAATATCTATCGCAAACATGTGATTTTATTTGAAGTTCTCAATATCCAGAAGGGGGTGGCGGCGCAGCTTGTTGTCCGCCTACCTGCTATTCTTATGTAATTTGCCTCTTTTATTGAAATGGAAATCTAATTATTAAAAAAAATATTCTAATATTTTAAGTCTTAACTATATGGTGACAATTTACCTATGCAATGACCATATCGAATGGTTAATACCTAACTGAAAAACCAATTTGCAACCCAAAATATTGATAGTCAAAAGCAATTATTAGGAAAAGAAAGAAAATGGAATAATTAAGTTAGTATCAAGTTAGTATTAACTTGGTGCAGAGTGCAGCCAATCTATGCTTTTAGTGTTCGTGATGTGTTGGAGTTATATCAATATTTAGATGGGTCGGCAAAGAAGCGGAAAGCAATACACGCGATAAGTCTCATAGTCCTATGGTGCATATGGAAGGCAAGAAACGAGGCGATTTTTAACCAGGTTCAATTCACAACTCAGAAGACGATTGACGAGATTAAAGCATTAAGCTATTTATGGGTCAAGTCTAGAAGTAATCAATATGGTTTGGAATGGTCTGTTTGGAATAGTTTTAATGTCCAAAGAATAGGTTGGTAGATGCATATTGTATATAACCTTTGTGTATGTACTTTGGTGTTTGGTTATCATCCTGGTAGCCAATTTCGGAATGAAATCTTTGTTGGTCGTTCAAAAAAAACAGAAAAAAACAACAAAAAAAGGCAAAAGAAAAAAGAAAAATAATAGATAAAAGAAAGAAAAATAACAGCAATATATTGGCTCTGGTTGGTGCAAGATGATATTAATCATTTTTCATTTTTAACTAACAAATACTACATATTAGAAACCAGAAACGTTTTCTTTATTAGAATCAATAAGCATACATGATACTTAAGTATTTTCATACGAACTACACTATTCATATGGTAATTATCATATAACAGGGTGTAAGTTACAACAAATCAAAAAGCAACCTATTGTTAAGAGAAATCTAACACTATTTAGGGCAAAGTTTAATAAAGATCATCTTAATATAAGCAATCATTAATTAAAAACAATATGAATAAAACCATAAAGTAAAAATATTCAAATTCGTCATTGTTACTCCACCTACTTACATTGACTATTTTGTTCATACTTTAGTTATAATTAGTGAAATGAAAGCCGCATGAGGCAACAAATGGTGCGTTTTCGGCAGGTGGAGCACTCGCTATAGAAAAAAAAAATAGGAAAACCAAAAAACATATTCATAATATGCCGAAAACGTGTTCGGTTTATTGGTTGTTTAGTTAGATAATAAAAGTAAAAAAAGATTTTAAAAATTATTATGAGACCCATCGAGATGGGTGTTTGAAAATTGGAGTCGTAGGTGGATGGCCCTTGCGGATTTGTTGTCAAGGAATAGTCTCAAGGGTGGTCCACGCCTCATGTGCAGAGGTGTTGAATTTGATTATTGTGTTGAGGAAATCGTTCGATATCATACCGTAGATCCATTGCAGGACAATAGCGTCCAACCTATCCCACGAGTCATCTTGGGTAGCGGGTGGGGAAGTAGGTTTTGTTGGTGTCATTTCATCCGTTGTGACAGCCGAAGAAAAGTGGCTAGGGACGTGGCGACAATGGTGGGTGTGGAAGAAAGAAGATGTTTGTGGACTAAAAATGCACGGCAATGTATTTTGAATAGCTCGCTTCGGAAAGCATACTAGTTGCTCTCAATCTCTTAGGGTAATCGGTATAAAACTCACTCTTTATGTTAGAAATGGTTTTAGCATGATGGATATTAGACTCCAGGATGAATGGTGATCGGATATTAGGGAGAGAAGGAGAGAGGAGATGTGACCGGAAAAAGAAAAATAGGACGATGATGAGGGGAGGAGCGGCAGTGGTGAAAAACATGTTAGAACCTATGCTCTAATACCATGAATAATGGTATGGTTTGGATAATGAATTGCTTATGTCATTCTCATTCATAACCTCAATATATACAAGATGGTATCTTTACATATGAAAACAATATTATCTAATAATATGGAATTGATATACATTACAATATAATCTATAAATAATATATTTTCTATTAGTTCTCAATACTAAAGTTTTCCTTTTTTTAGTTTTGTTCACAATTTGACATTTATTTATTTCTTCATGAATTTTATTTTAATTTATTAATTATATTATTACTTTAGTTTAACTGTAATTAGTTTAAACTTTTTGTATTTATCTTATAACTTTAGTTATACATTGTTTTATATTGTTATGGGTGTTATGGGTATATCGTCAGGACTTCCTTATTTTTATCTACACATTGATATAAATTTTAGGGTAAACTTAGTTGAAAATAGTATTTTACAAGTAACCAATGCATAGACTTATTATTTTGTTACTATTTAGTTTTTAATCTCATAACTCTTTAAATACGATGTTTTAAAGTTTCGAGTATTGCCTTGCGACTTATTTTTTTACAAGCATCAACATAATATCTACTCAAAACAGATTTGCGAATAGTGATGTACAAGCTATCAGAGCACAAACGTATTATTTTATGATTATAATTAGTTTTGAGTATGTTTTGTTTTTTACTTATAACTTTTATGTATTCTTGAAGATTTCAATTGTAATGTTTCGACGTGTAATCTTCTTCCTAATATTAGTTTTACTTAAATTGTTTCGACATTAGTCGGTACTGGAACTGCTATGCATTCTCGTGGCTTTCAAATCTCTTTCTGTTACTATAGCTAATGCGAGTACCGTAATAAATTGAACCGATACCGACTGAATGCCCGTACACGTAACGTAGGGTAATCTCACTAGTTTTTTTATTAAATTACATAGATACCGTAAAAGTCAAAAGTTTTAAAAATAAATAAATTAAGAATAAAAGTTAATAGTTTTAAAATTAACTAAACTAAGAATAAAACGATAGTGCTACTGTAGAATTTTATAGATCTAACCAACAACAACAACAAACTGAGCCTACACAAACTCAGGTCACAAGAACACAAGAACACAAGGTTTTAGGTGACAAAACAGTGACCAAAAATCTTATTAACCCAAACCAAGAAATCTCCCCCCAATACCCTGAATCTCTCAAAATAGAGAGACTCTAAATCAATAGCTGTAGAGATCAACTGATTGTTTAGATCAGTTGATACTACAGATCTGATAAAGTACAAAAGAAGACAAGAAACTTACAGACTCAGACAAACAGACGATCAGGAGATCAACACAGGTTATCACAAGCTGATAACCTACACACACTGGATATAATATCCAGAATACTAACACTATTCTTCCTCAGAAGAATAAGAACAATACAGAACAAATACAATACAGAGAAGAAGACACTAGAAACCCTAATCGTTGAATGAATGAAGAGCACGAATAACCAAGAGTCTTTTATATACGAGCACCTTGATCCGTGTGCAGCTAACCAGAACCATACGATTAGAAAACCATCTAACGGCTGAGATGAAAGCCTGTAATAATATCTCAACAATAATTTAACTCAAGTAAAACAAGGTTAACTCAAGTTAAAGGAGGTTAAGTTAAAAGACTGATATTAAAGCCCATGCGAACAACCTGATTATAAGCCCAAATGAACAACTGATCATAAGCCCAATTATTTTTCAATTAATGGGCTCCTCATAATGGACTACTATCAAGCCCAACATATGAATTAGATTCTAGAGCATAATTTTAACACGCCCCCTTAATTCATATGTTTAAACATGTCCAACATTTTCAAATCTGAACAAAACTTTTTATGTTGAATAATACTAAGACCTTTAGTAAAGCCATCAGCCACTTGATTCTCTGAACTAACTTTAACAGTTTCAATAATACCATCAGATATTTTCTCCCTAAGGAAATGAATATCTAACTCAAAATGCTTCACCCTATCATGAAAAACAGGATTAGCTGCGATGGAAATTGCAGCTTTACTATCACATAACAAATTAAGTGGCAGCTTAACCTCAACTTTTAATTCACTCAACAAATTTTTAAGCCATATCAACTCACAAGAAGCAGAACACATGGCTCTATACTCAGCCTCAGCTGAGGACCTAGAGACAGTGTTTTGTTTCTTACTCTTCCAGGAAATTAAAGAATTTCCTAAGAAGATACAATATCCAGTGACAGGTCTTCTTGTCACTAAGCACTTAGCCCAGTCAGCATCAACAAAACCCATTAATTTCAGGTTATCAGATTTTGAGAATGAAATTCCCTTACCAGGGGACTCTTTCAGGTACCTCAACAGCCTTAAAGCAACCTGAAGATGTCCCTTGGTTGGTTGATGCATGAACTGACTCAAGTACTGGACACTATAACTAATATCAGGACGAGTTAGAGACAAATAGATCAGTTTTCCAATCAATTTTTGGAAACCTGTTATATTGTTCAGTACAATATTATTCTTATCATTCTTTGTGTTCATAACATAGCTTTGTTCAATAGGATTTTGAACAGGCTTGCACCCAAGATACCCAAACTCACTAAGCAGTTCAAGGCAATACTTCCTTTGGGTCAAACACAAAGTCTGATCACTATATAAAACTTCAATACCTAAAAAATACTTTAACTTACCTAAATCTTTAATCAAGAAATTAGTACTTAGAAATTGTTTAACTCTCTCAATTTCAGTAACATCACTACCAGTGATGATTATATCATCCACATAGACAAGTAACACAAGGAAAACACTTCCCTTAGACAAGACAAACATAGAGTGATCACAAATACTTTGACTAAAACCTATATCAGTTAAGACTTTAGTCAACTTTTCATTCCATTTCCTAGGGGCCTGTTTCAGGCCATACAAGGATTTAACCAATTTGCAAACTTTGGTTTCATCCTTTGAATAATAACCTTCTGGTGGAACCATATATACATCTTCTGTTATAGTTCCATACAGAAAGGCATTATTTATGTCTAACTGGTACAAGTTCCAATTGTTCTGAACTGCCAAACTGATGACAGTTCTGATTGTTACCATTTTTACAACTGGAGAGAAGGTTTCTCCAAAATCAAGACCTTCTCTCTGGTTGTATCCTTTGGCAACCAATCTGGCCTTGTACCTCTCAACCTCACCATTAGACTTATACTTGACTTTATACACCCATTTACACCCAATGGGTTTTCTACCATTGGGTAATTCAGACATAATCCAAGTATTATTTCTGTGTAATGCTTCCATCTCACTATTCATGGCTTCAATCCATTTTGGATCTTTGACAGCCTCATAGTAAGATGAAGGCTCAACAGTTTTGTTCAACACAGAAATAAAACTTCTATTTTCAAAAGACAAATTTGCATAATTAACAACTTTTTCGACTCCATACTTAACTTTCCCTTCAACTACAAACTCATCAAATCTTCTGGGAAAGTTAGTGACTCTACTAGACTTTCTAAGACTACTACTTCCCTCAGGTGGAATTGTCTCTTCATTGACCATATCCACATCATGGCCAGCCCCCTCAGGTTCACTACAACCTGGGTTAGACTGTTGACCAGAGTCTAAGTCTATATCAGCCCTGGGAATGACTCCTGGTTGCTGACTAGTAGACCTGGTCTGAGCACTTTTGTTTCCCCCTTCATCATCGGGAAGCTTAGATCCCTCAGTCACTTTATCACTATTAGTATCTAAGTTGTCAATACTATCAAAAAAGTTAATATGATTTAGATTTTCAAAGACTGTGTTAGGTTCAATGTTTTCAACACTATTTTTAAATGGAAAAATTTCTTCATAGAACCTAACATCTCTAGAATATTCAATTTGTTTATTTTCTAAGTTCCATAATTTGTAACCTTTCTTAACATTTGAATATCCTATTAAGACACATTTTTCTGCACAACTAGACAACTTATCTGATTCATTTAATATAGTACTAAAACATAGACAACCAAAAGCTTTTAAGTGACTGAGAGTGGGGGGGAACCCATACACAACCTGAAAAGGACTCTTTCCTGACAACACAGAGGAGGGAAGCCTGTTTATTAAATAAGAAGCAGTCAATACACATTCAGACCAAAACCTAAGTGGTAACCCACTCTGGAACAACAATGCCCTAGCCATATTTAAGAGATGTCTATGTTTTCTCTCAACTATTCCATTCTGTTGTGGTGTATACACACAAGTAGTTTGATGTATTATACCTCTTGTTTTACAAAACAAGTTCATCTGATTATTTACAAACTCAGTGCCATTATCACTTCTAAACACCTTAACACACTTTTTAAATTGTGTTTTAAGAAGTTCATAGAACTCAGTTATACTTTCAAACACCTCACTTTTGTTTTTTAACATAAAACACCACACAGTTCTGGAATAGTCATCAACAACAGTCAGAAAATACTTATATCCTTCTTTACTAGTTACTCTATAAGGACCCCATACATCAAGATGAATTATATCTCCTAGGTCTTTAGTTTTATGATCACTAAGTGGAAAAGGCAACCTAGTTTGTTTTGCCTTATGGCAAACTTCACATGGTTTAGATTCCTTTCCATTAATACCAAGACTGTCTCTTAAAATAGCTAGGACTTGGTCAGAGGGGTGACCAAGTCTACTGTGCCACAACTCAGTGTCACATGTGCTATTAAAACAAACATTTGATGAACTTACACTTTCACCAACAAAATATAGACCTTCATTTTGTCTACCAGTCACCAGGATTCTCTTGCACTTGGAATCCTGGATATAACAACTATGTTCATCAAATAAAACAGACAACTTACTATCTTTAGCAAGCTTATGAACAGACATAAGACTAACACAGTAGTCAGGGACATAAAATACATCATACAAGACAACACCATTGGCAAGGTTAATGTCCCCTATCTTAGACACCTTAGCACTAGTCCCATTGGGATGTTTGACTTTTAAGTCATAGCTGGATACATCAACACAGTTGTACATATTTTTGTCCTCACTAGTCATATGCTGGTTTGCACCAGAGTCAGAGATCCAGCTTTGACTTATCAGTGCTTTAACAAAACTAGAACAACTTGAGAAATTTTTAAAAAGTTTTTCAAGTTTAGACAAACAAGACACATTAGAAAAACCATTTAACACAACACTTTTAGACAAACAAGACATGTTTGAGTACCCATTTAGAACAACACTCTTACCTCCAACATTGGAGTGCTGAGTATCTGTCCCATTCTTCTCACTTATCAAACTCAGCAGTTTAGACACTTGATCTGCTGAAAAAGGTAAAGAAGAACTACTGGCAGCAGCCACAGGGGACACCCCCTGTCTGCCATTAGACATACAAGTACTACTAGACATATTACCTTTAGCATTTTGTCCACCGGGTTTCTTTTTAAAACCTGGTGGATAACCAACCAGTTCATAACACCTATCAACAGTATGCCCCAACATGTTACAGTGGGTGCACTTGAGGTTAGGATTAGGTCCCCTAGTATTTTTCCTTTTGTTATCAAATACTTGATTAGTTTTAGACACAAAAGCAACATTTTGACCTTTGGAAGTCCCACTGGAACCTCTGTGAGACTCCTCTCTAGACACAACAGAGAATGCAACTTTAACACTAGGTAATGGTTCTCTGGTGAGTAAGGTGGTCCTAACTGGTTGGTATATATCATCAAGACCCATTAGGAACTGCATTAACTTTATGAGAGCACTGAAATCATTGAAGTCCTTAGATGCTTTGCAAGTGCAAGTAGGCATTTGCAGGATAGCATCTAATTGCTTCCACATGGTGTTTAACCTGTGGTAGTATTCAGACACAGTGCTCCCATTCTGTTTAACACTGTTTATCTTTTGATACAAATTAAACACTACAGATCCATCAACTTTATCATAAGTTTCTTTTAAATCATCCCAAACCTCACTAGCAAGTTTTGAAAAAACTTGACCTAGGTAAAGTTCTTCACTAACAGAGTTTAACAACCAAGATAAGACCACAGAGTTACACCTATCCCATTGTTTAGCTAAGACTTCATTATCATTAGGTTTAATACATGAACCATCTATGAACCCATACTTGTTCTTAGCTTCTAAAGCCAATTTCATTGAACTAGACCAAACAGAGTAATTATCAGTACCCTTTAACTTGATACTGATAATTGACAGACCACTGGTATCACTAGGATGTAAGTAGAGTGGATCACTTATATCCAGTCTACTTATAAGTGTACCAGTCTGGTTCACAAGGTCATTAGGACCAAGGTCTTGGGGACCCTGAGGACCATGGGGTCCTAATCCTCCTAACTCTTGTCCAGACATATCAATTAATCAAACAGAAACAGCCAAGAGCAAACAATACAACACAATACCAGAACAAGAACAAATCAATCAATAAAAGACCAATACACAGAGATCCTAATAGGACGAAGCTGTGTCAGTGTTCAGATAGTGGGGTCATCACTCATAGGTGCCCACCCAGATCTTAACACAGGAGTCCTTTATTATAACTAGATATTACTTAGTAAGACAATGAAGAAAACAAAAAACCACAAGACACACCAAGTAATACCAGACAAGACACCAAGGAGTTGGCACAATACCGGTCCACCTAACCCGGTCAGTTGCCCTAGACACAACAAAAAAATAAAGACACAGGTCAAGAACGATCTCACAATGAGGGGGAACCCAAGTTAGGGTTTCGCCTATCTCACAACCTATACCTTCACTTAGGGTATAGAGTTGTGAGAGCAATTGAAGCAGATAAAAAAATCAAATCCACTCCAGTCGCCACACAGATCCTTGCCAACAATCGTTGACTTCAGGTACCCTGCAATACAAACAAGAAGACAACAGAATCCAGACAACAATACTTCACAGCGGAAGACACCAGAATCAAATACTTAATGATAAGAGAGCCTAAGGCTCTGATACCATGTAGAATTTTATAGATCTAACCAACAACAACAACAAACTGAGCCTACACAAACTCAGGTCACAAGAACACAAGAACACAAGGTTTTAGGTGACAAAACAGTGACCAAAAATCTTATTAACCCAAACCAAGAAATCTCCCCCCAATACCCTGAATCTCTCAAAATAGAGAGACTCTAAATCAATAGCTGTAGAGATCAACTGATTGTTTAGATCAGTTGATACTACAGATCTGATAAAGTACAAAAGAAGACAAGAAACTTACAGACTCAGACAAACAGACGATCAGGAGATCAACACAGGTTATCACAAGCTGATAACCTACACACACTGGATATAATATCCAGAATACTAACACTATTCTTCCTCAGAAGAATAAGAACAATACAGAACAAATACAATACAGAGAAGAAGACACTAGAAACCCTAATCGTTGAATGAATGAAGAGCACGAATAACCAAGAGTCTTTTATATACGAGCACCTTGATCCGTGTGCAGCTAACCAGAACCATACGATTAGAAAACCATCTAACGGCTGAGATGAAAGCCTGTAATAATATCTCAACAATAATTTAACTCAAGTAAAACAAGGTTAACTCAAGTTAAAGGAGGTTAAGTTAAAAGACTGATATTAAAGCCCATGCGAACAACCTGATTATAAGCCCAAATGAACAACTGATCATAAGCCCAATTATTTTTCAATTAATGGGCTCCTCATAATGGACTACTATCAAGCCCAACATATGAATTAGATTCTAGAGCATAATTTTAACAGCTACTCTAGTGGTAGTTCTCAACAAATCCCTTCTCTATATAGAGTGCATTTATAAACCTCTATAAAAACCTCATCTTTCTCTCACAAGGTAACCCCCCACCACAAATAACTAAAAATATTATGTGTGTGTATGTTGATATGTGAGTAGTAGCCCCCCATCTTACTTGCCGGATTGAAGTTCGGGACCACTAACCCGCTGCAAACTGGACCACCAAAAACCATCTCCAAAATATTGTTAGACAAGGGTAAGAAACCCGTGGACCTCCATGTAACGTACGATAAAAATGTCCACATTGTGACCGCTCTAAGAAAATACTCATATGTATCGAAAATAAATAATTATCAAGAAGAATAACTTGATGACATAAATAGATCAATAAATTAAAAAATGTTATAAAGTGATAAAATTGTTGTACAATCCCAATGAAGGTATGAGTCTTAGATGCAAGTGGTTTCAAGTTCTTAACCACACCAAAACCCATGACAACCAACTCGAATAATTTATAACAAATCTACTATGCGTAACATAAACTTGAATACTACAGAAAGCGTACAACCAACAAAAATATACAAATCTTTTCAAATATTGCATCCATTAAAAAGTTATCACTTGTCTGGCTTGTCTACGAAGGCAGTGAAAAATATTCATACTTGTTTGCCGACCGTCACAAACCATTGCCATCAACCCAACCGATGTAAATGTAGCACGTCATATCATTTGTGCTAGTTAGATAACTTTAAAAAGAATACTTCATTTTATTTGAATGTAAATTAACCCACCATGATCAACCCCACCACCATGAAACCACTAATCACCACAACACCACCACCACGAAACCACTAATCACCACCACGAAACCACTCATTTCATCTTATAAGAGCTAGAGAGAGAAATAGGGGAGATCGAAGAGGAGAGAGAGAGAGAGAGAAGCAGATGAGAGAGAGAGAGAGGGGGACCTGCAAATTCTTCTTCGTAGTTAATATGTTACAGAGGAACAATATGTGGCCATATCTTTATCTTATCTTTTGAAAGTGGGGTTTATCCAAGGGGAGGAAATAGGTAAAATGACTAAAATACCTCTGAGTTAATAGAAAAAAATATAAACCCAATTAGTGAAAATAACGAAAATAGTAAGAAAATCCAAACCTCAAGGGTTCAAATTGAAAAAAAAAACTTTCTATACTGAAATGGCAAACTGAACTAAACCTCATGGACGAAATTGTCATTTAACTCTTTTTATTATTATTATTCCAAGTAAAAAAAACACAAAAGTATCATATTTTATTTGTATCTATCCCTAGTCACAAATTAGGAACTTGTAAAGGGTAACAACTATTATATTAAGATGATTTAGCCCCTATTCAAATTTCTAACATCTTAAAAAACATAAAGTATGGGTATCAATATGCAAAGTCTCAACAACATATGTGCACTACAAACATTACACCAAATTAACAACACTCCTGTCTTTGACCACAACACTTGCTCCTTCAAATGTCTGGTCCGGCCTGCTGCAACAACCCTCCAGCAGCCTACTCCGGCGAACAATCCGGCCAAATTAAGACCATTGCCTCTTTCAACTCCTATGTTTCCGGCAACCCTGATTCAAATCTTGCAGTCCTTCTAATTTCTGATGTTTATGGTACCAAAAGCTGCAATCTTTTTATCATTCCCACTTTAATTTCCATATCAAATGGATGTGGGTATTATTATTTTGCTCTAAAGTTTGTGTCTTTTTAACTTTCTTTAGGTTATGAAGCTCCAAAACTGAGGTATGAGTTGTAGCAAAAACTAGTTACTAAAGTTTTTTTTTTTTTTTTTTTTTTTAAAGTCAAATTCTTGGGTCAACTGTGGTGTTTTGATTGCAGGCAAATTGCAGATAAAGTTGCAGCTGCTGGATATTATGTGGTTGTTCCTGATTTCTTCTTTGGTGATCCCTTTATTCCTAAAACTAAGCTGCAAGATTGGATAAAAAGCCATCCAGCGGTTTGTTATTTTCCTAATTCATGTGTTGTTACCAGTTGACTTTTGTTGTTTCATTAATATTCATATACATAGCCACATTCTGACTTTTATTTTATATATATATATATATATATATATATATATATATATATATATATACACACAGAGAGAGAGAGAGAGAGAGAGAGAGAGAGAGAGAGAGGAAAGTCTACCAAGTCAATTTTTAGAAGAAAACTACAAAAACCTTAAGCTTAGATATGACAGAAAACTGCATAAACATCTGTACACACGGTTTAAAAAAACGGGTGAGATGTGCGCCTCAAGGCGATTCGGGTAGAAAACGACTTTGAGGCGTCACCTCAGGGTGTTCGTTTGTACCTACGCCTCATAGGGCTGAGGCGGGTAACATCTTACCCTCCTCAGACCCTACCTTAGCTTTTGCTATTGGTGGGATTAACTGAGTATGATGATGATGATGATGAGAATTTTTGTGTCAATTTCCACCATTTCATGTCTGTTTAATGTGTGTTTTTTATGTTTTTGATGAATATGATGATGAAATTAGTTAATATATCATTTTTATAAGATATATAATATTTATATTTATTTTTTAATTCCGCCTCGGGCTTACGCCTCGGTTTGCCTCGAGGCGTACACCTCATGAGGCGAAGGGAAAACACCTTGAGGCACATTTCTGTACCTTTAAACCTTGTCTGTGCATGTTAATGTTGCTTTTTAGTCTTTAACTTTGATACATAAGGTGGTTATATCATTGTTGTCAAAGGCTCAAAAGATGAGTCTTGGGCCTTAGTGCAAGGGGCTTACAAAGCGTGGTTCTTTTTAGGCGAGACGTATAGTATAAACGGACAAATTTTAGGGGTTTAGATAGGGCTAATTTAGGTTTATTTCAGGCTTGTTTAGGGTTGGTATAAATGTCTAAGACTTGTTCAAACGATTTTTGGCCACGGCTTTGTCGTAACTTAGAATTTGTCCCGAAAAAATGCGCCTGAGAGGCTAAAATTGGGGCTTTTGAAGCGAAACGAGAAAGTTGTGTTGGGCTTGAAAAGCGAGCCTAGGCGTGTGTCTTGGAGAGCCTCAACAACAGAGGGTTATAGAAGTATATAACCGCCTAACAACCTCTTCTTCTCTCTCCCACTATATCTGGCCATCACCACGTACACCTGTTTATGCAGTTCCCGCAGTTCTCTACATAAAATTGGTCCATGTACATACCATGAATGCTTTGATTCGGATTTTCATAAATTCAATACCATTTATATTATTCTTTCTTGGTCTATAGAAGCCAGCAGTGGAATTTGCTAAACCAGTTATTCGTGCTCTCAAAGAAAATGGTATATCTAAAGTTGGGGCTGCAGGATTCTGTTGGGGAGGTAAGACTAGCTTCTAAACCATTCATTAAGATTTAACTTTCTTGGTCTATGATAATATTACTCTAATTATAGTTCACTGGTTTAATTGCGTCAATTATCTGCGATAGCCAAGGTTGTCGTAGAGCTAGCAAAGGACGCAGATATACAAGTTGCTGCACTATTGCATCCTACATTTGTCACTTTAGATGATATCAAGGGTACGTTTCCGTTAACGAATGTTAATCATAATCCCTCTTGTTCTTGAAAAAGGTCTATTTTGACTTTTCAGCAGTCAAATGTAAACAAAAAGGTCAAACTTTTGGATCAGAAATTTCTTAGCAATTTTGTGTTTTTTTTTTTTTTTTTTTTTTTTTTTTTTTTTTTTTTTTTTTTTTGAGTCTGATGGATATGGTACTTTTAGGGGTTACGGTTCCAGTGGCAATACTAGGGGCGGAATTTGACCAAATCTCTCCTCCGGAATTAGTTAAACAGTTTGAGGCTGCATTGCAAGCCAAACCCCAGGTAAGTGTTTGCAAGTCAACTTAACCCAACCTGGCCCGACCCATTTCAACTAGAACCTGTTTTGACCCGTTAGCTAAAACGCCCACCTTTCTAAATTTTCATGGACGGGTTTATGGGTATGCAGGTTGATCACTTTGTGAAGATATATCCTGGTGTATCACATGGTTGGACCGTTCGATACAGAGATGAAGACATAACAGCTGGGAAACGCGCACAGGAGGCCCATCAGGATCTTGTGGATTGGTTTGGTAAGTGTCTTCAGAAGGCCCATTCGGCCCTGTAAAACCTATGAAAAGTAAAAGTTAAACCTTGATTCATTATTATTGTTTGTATTACTGTATGTAATAAAAACGCAAGTCTTTGGACGGTTTGTTCGGTTTTAGTGTATTCGCCATATGAAGGGGTATGTTGGTTCATATTGGTCAGTTCAATATGTATTTAACGAGTCAGTTTGTAATTAAATAACAATGGCGATGATACGTACTTATAATGTTTGGTCTCTTCACAATTCATACCAAATTCGTTTGTGTTCAAAACCTGTGAATTAAAGTGCTTCTTGATATCGAACAAAACCCGAATTGTGCTGGATGTTCATGGCTAGATATAGGGCTGGGTTGTTCTTTTTGTTGAACTTTTTGAATGATTGAGTGTTTTCAAACCTTTGGGTGTGTATTAATGATTGGGGGCTTGTTGTGGTTTGTCTAATTGTAAAACAATTGATAGGATAGAGTATTAGTGTATGGACTTCATTAGTCACACCATGTGTAAGTCGTAACTCGTAAGCATGTGAAATGAGTGTTTTTCGCCGTGTGGCGTCCACGTCAGCGTAACACTTTCAATGAAAAAATGTAGTGACTCACCCCATTTCACATGCAGCTAATGCTTACCTAAATTTATGTCTGTGTATATACACGCACACACACATCCATGTATACGAGTGTGTGAGAGAGTAATTAATATGTTTGTGGAGTTATTACGTGAACCATATCACTTGGTCTCGTTTCACATGCCCTTTCACATGGTGAGGGGCAGTGTTCGCATGAAAAGTGCTTGTGAAAATTACTTTTCATGAGCCACTACAAATGTTTTTACGTTATGCCTATGAAAGATTAATAAGGCTAAAGTAGGAAGTTATTATCCTTTTTCTTTTATAAGTTACAAGACTAATTTAAAATGATAATAGGAAAAGGAAATTCTAAACTTTAATAAAAATATGTTGTTACTTTATGTGCGTATGTATAATGCAATTTATTATTTTTAAACTATTGCTTCAATCAAATTTATCAATTTTACAAAATAACAAACACATATACCTTGTACAAAAGCAAGCGTTGTATAAATATTTAACATACCCATATAGGCAACACATTTGAAGTATAATTGTTTTCTTAGTATTAAGTTAGGATCTTAATATACAACCTTTAAAATAATTTAAGTTTTGAAATAGATTTAAATTAACAATTTCTAAACTACAATCATGCTAAAGTTCTCAAAATTAACATTTTATAGAAAAAAACACATTCATAAAGAGGTATGCTATTAATACACCCTTTTATATCTCTTATGACACCTTGTATATAACTTATTGAAGGAACAACGAGTGTAACTTACCTTAAAGAAAAGATAAGCTTGGTTTGATACTCGTGTTCGCTCAGATTATAATCCTTCGCTCACATTAATGCCCAAAACCGAACCTTGGTAGGTGATGAGAGAGTGTAATGTGTGTGAGCGTAAATACACAAAGATGTAAGTTGTTCGGTCTAGCTCGACCTACGTCCACTGTGAAAGGAGATATCTTTTATTACTTGAGTAAATACAAAGAGAATTATTACAAGTGTTCTAAAACTATCTCGTTTGGTGCTATTTTTCGTATGAATGTTTTTTCTACCCTTGTAAAGGAGAGGTAGCCTCCTTTTTATTGGGAATGCATGGGCCAACTGTTACGGCCCATGGTTAAGGCAATAGTTTTGGGCCCAAGTGTTGGGCTTGTCTTCTTTTGGTTCACAGAGTGAGTATAGGGCCACGTGATAATAAATGCTGATGTGAGAGAAGGTATGACTTGTTCTGATAGAATTCCACGTGGCGCGACGTGATTGGGAGGCCTTAACCCCCCCCCCCCCCCATTGAATGTGCCATGTGGCATCATGTGAAGCTTTAACGCTTTACTTAACCAAATACTATAGCCTTGATAATCCTATCAATAAGTCCCTTCTGTATAGACATCCGTTGATCATAAGACATGGATCATTCATTCTTATAGTGATCAAACATTCTCTATTCCCGTCTTTAATTCAAAATGGTCTAACGAACTACCTTAGTCCGAGCGTGGCCACGCGTTTACACCAGTTTGAGTTTACGAGGGCGCCAGAATGTCTAAGCTTCTAATCCTATAGAAGTACAGAATTCCATCAGTGTCATACAACTCCCACTTAATCTTGGATTTCTCCCAATGCTACACGGATTACCATCCATGTTTCAGGATAGTGATAGATAACATCAAAGATAGTCCTTGATCAATGTAGTTTAATATTTAAAATTTCAAATATGTTAATTAATATTTTTATCTTTATTTTTTTCTTATTTTCCGCTCACAATTTTTAAACGTTAGTAACTTTTATGTATGACATTTTTTTGAAAAAAAAATTACACCAAATTAACGATCGCTTTATTAGCTTTCCAACGAGCACCATATATAGTGCTATACAAAAACGAAAAAAAAATGTTTTTTTAGTGAGTTTTTATTCATGCAGAAAAAAACACAATGTATTTAGGTAATTTTTTAATCATATAGGCAAGTCACTAATCATGTTATGATAGTATATATGTTTTTGAACCTACTATTACATATATTAATTGTCCATGTTCATGTGCTATAACGATATGCTTAGCATTAAAAGAGATTGAGATTTTTTAATCTCCTGGGAACGCAGCATGAGAACTCCTTTTGATAGTATAAACATTTGAACAACTTTCTTTAATATTAAAAGAGGTTGAGACTGTTTAATTCTTTTATCCCTTTTTATTAAGTAATAATTAGATTTTTCAAGTCCGGATAATCAGCTAGTAATAAAATAATATCAGGAGACAAAATTCTAGGGTTTTCAAGTTGATACTCGATCTCGAATTCTAACCTCAAATCCAAATCAATAACAGTCGATCTTCATTCAATCTTGTAATTCTGCTGCAAACATGCCTCAAAGACACTCAAAGAACAACAACGATCTAGCCTACTTCACCTACGACGAGAAGAAGAAGCTAGGTTACGGTACCCAAAAGGAGAGGCTTGGTAAAGACTCAATCAAACCCTTTGATGCTTGCTCTCTTTGCTTGAAACCCTTCATCGATCCCTTGTGCTGTCAAAAAGGTCACATCTTTTGTAAAGAATGCATCTTTGAGTGCTTATTATCCCAAAAGAAAGATATCCAAAGGTAAAAGTAATTACTTTATCATGTTGCTTTGTTAATTGGTTGAATCATGATATGGGTATTGTTTAGGAGATTGAATTAGAGGTGTTGATGATTTAGATTTGAAGTGATTAGCAAATTTGTTCGTTGACGCATTTCATCAAACACTTGGTGTGCGTAATGAACCTTAGAACATATGGTTTATTATTTTGTCATTTTAAGTCATTTTAAACTGCTACGATTTCATAATTGAATTATTTTAACTAAATACACATGTTATGGATGATTTCTAACAGTTTTAGTCAAAAGCCCCATGGGCAAAAAGGTTTGTCTCATGTAGTTCTAGGTCAATTTTAGTCAATGTTATGTGTATATATCTTAACATATTTTCAAAAAACACCTAAATTTTTGTGTGTGTGTGTGTGTGTATATAATACGTATAAAAATACCAAAACGCCTAATTCCGCCTAGTCCCTAGGCTAGACCTCACTGCCTGCCTAGCGCCTTTTACAACCTTGCTTTATGACTGTTTCTTGATTGTTGTCTAAAGAGTATATGGCATGTCTTTGTTACAGGAAACTAGCTGCCCACACTTCTCAACTAAAGCAAGAACAAGAAGACGAAGCGGAGAAGTTAACACTACAAAAAGCTAGAGAACTTGATGCGTTTGATCAACAAAACCATGGCGCCCTCCCACAATACAGTGACAAAAACTTCAACAGGGACAGAAACGGCTTTCATGGAGCAAACAGTGTTAAAACCACATCTTATGAAGAAGAAGCACTAAGAACCATGAAAGCGTTTTGGTTACCGTCTGCTACACCCGACGCTCCGGTCAAAGTCAACGCCCCATCCACATCCACAACTTGCCCGGAAGGTAAAGAAAACCTTAAAATGAAATCCCTTTTCTCTATTCACTTCACTGAAGACACAAATGAGGAAAAGAAAGCTTCGGCTTTAGATAAAACCTATATCTGCCCTAGCTGCAAAGTGACGTTAACTAATACGTTGTCGCTTGTGGCTCTAAGTTCTTGTGGGCATGTGTTCTGTAAGAAGTGTGCAGGTAAGTTTGTGGCGGTTGATAAGGTTTGTTTAGAGTGTAATAAGGGCTGCAAGGAGAGGAATTTGATTAATTTGGTAAAAGGTGGAACTGGGTTCGCGGGTCATGGGGATAATCTTGAAGCTAAAGAGTTTAAGCATTTAGGAAGTGGTTCCGGACTCGGATTAGTGAGGCCTGCGATGAAAACATGATTTTTTTCGTGTTCGGTCTAGCCAAAGCTATTGTCGTGTTGTTTGCCTGGCGTTGTTTTTTTCGTTGTATAAGAATTTTACAGTTGATACATTGTACTTGTTTCGGTATGTTCTCCCTATGATATTGTACTTGTTTTTGTTACTAGTTGCCCAGCAGTTGATTCTGGTTGATGTTTTTTTCTTCCTCATGTAACTTGTATGAATGTTTAATCAAATCAACACAAAGATGTTGTGCAACTCACCAAGGTGCAATACTACATTTTCAAATGTATAAACAGATCAGTTTAATACCTCCTCACGGACCTCGTGGAAGGGAGATCTACTCTGAGGCTAGCAGATTTGCTTGTCTTTGGTTGAGCCGAGGGGAAACACGCTTATGTGGTCCTTATAGGGGTTTCTCATCTGGCTGGTTTGAGAGATAATGGGTTCATAGCCGGGCAAGCAATGAGGAGGGCAGAAACTAAGAAAGTGGAAAAACATGCTAAAGCTTGCGAAGAGAACTAAAATGTTTTTATCCCCCTGGCTTTTGATACTTCGGTTCCCTAGCACCAAAAGCTATTCGTTTCCTGACCAGGATTCAACGGTTTGTCTATAGCAATGTCTTGGTGCCCGGGGGGATTTTGTATTTAGTAGTTTATGATTTGCTATCCAGAAAGGGGTGAGAGCGTAGCTTCTTGCCTACTATCTTAATATAATTCTTACAGTTATGTACTTGCCTGCTTTAAACAAATTCATGGAATGAAGAAGACTTTTAATTAAAAAAAAAAAAAAGTAAAAAAGAAGATTAATGAAATTATATGGACACTTGAGTCTTGACACCTAAGGAAATGCATAAACACTTGTGTATGTAAAAATACAAACATGGATTGAACCTTATGTACAACAAATTACATAAATTTCCCATATTTCTATCACATGGCCAATTCCATTTTCATTTTTCAGTATCAAATCAATGAATCACCACACCACCTCCAAAAAAAAAATAAAAAAAAAATAAAAAATAAAAAAAATAAAATTATAATCATCAATATAGAAGAGTTCCTATAACCAAAGGATCTTGAAATCATCATCTACCCTTAAAGAAGTTAAGATCCCATTTTTTTAACAACCCATCCATTATGTTACTAGATGGGCTTCTTTCAACCGTTACCGTGGCTTTGGTCTGGTCTGCCACGTCAGCATCAGACGAACCAACAACAGACGGAGTCATATTTGATGATTGTTCGACTGATGATGTGCTATTACATGGAGAAACAAACTGAGAAGGTGAATCACTGCTGCTTGCTGTTGAAACACGTATAGGTTCGGTTTTCATTGGTGGGCTGGTCACTGAAGACTTGCCATCATCAGCAGGCTGTTTCGGTTCTAAATCTTGTAAAGACAGGAGTACAGCTTCCATAAGCATCTGAAACAGTTTACCAACAGGAATGTCTTTAGTATAATCAGATTTAAGTACCCTAAATGGGTTGTTTACTTGTTTGGTTAAAAACGGATGGGTCAAATGGGTCAACCCAACCTCACATGAACTTCATGTTGTAGTTTCGTAAACACATTTCTAATACATTTTAGTTTTTAAAAAAATTCAAGAAAATGTTTATGGGTAATATTGAAATTAAAACGAAATACGAAAGTTACATCAAAATAGAAGGTAGACGGGCAACAAGCAGGGGCGGATCCAGCACACAACCAGGGGGTGCGGACGTTGCGGCTCAACTTCGCGCGCGTAGTGGAAAATTTGTTTTTTTTACGAAATTTGAAAAACGTTGCTACTAAAATGAAAAAAATGAAAAACGTTACTACTGAAAAATATTTCTGGATCCGCCACTGGCAACAAGCTGCGCCGCCACCCCTTTCTGAATTGCGAACCCTAGTCTACCAAAGACAAATCCTTGCCCCCCTGAGGATGAACTATTGTTGTGGATGACCCGTTGGACCCTGGTCAAAAAACGAATAGCTTCTGGCGCTAGGGAGCCAAAGGTATCAAATCCAACATAACCCGACCCACCTGTTTAAGTTTTAACAAAAAGCTTACGCCTTACCCTTTCTTCTTCCTCGGCATTGCATGGCAAACCTTCAATGTGTTGAAGTGGGTACTCGACAAATTCATGATCATCTGCTGACGACGGTTTGTAAGGATGGCCATTGGAAGACTCAAAATTGATCATTTTTGAAGATGACGGAGTAGGTTCGGTTGTAGTTCCTTCATCCTGAAACAACAATATTATTTAAGTCAACATATTCTTTCTTTTTTTCTAACATAACTATTACTAAGAACAGAAGTCTTGAAATAGCGATTTTATATGACCCCAAAGAAAGATAAACGGCTCAACTTTTGACTGTCAAATGAGTTGATTTTCTTGTTTCAAAAGTTGATACGAATCGAATATCAGATGATTATTAAATTAAATCCTAACAACATATTACGACTATAAATATATACCTCGGAATTACATGGTTCATCTGTTGACGGGATATCAGAAGGGACCTAAAAGTCGATAGAATATAGTAAAGGTCCATTACCACCAATGTCGAAAAAATAAAAAAAAAGAAAGAAAAGAAAACAAACGTCGAAATGCATAAAACCAATTACTAACCTCAGTCCTGCTCATTGGTCTTTTAGAACGAAGTTGATTAATTGCATCCTCGGTACTACTTGACGCTGAGTAATAATTCAACAGAAAAAAAAGCACCAAAAACGTTCAATAATATATGACGTCAAACAAACTCAAGATAAACATGTTATAGATAGCATACCTTGCGGTGTAATTAAAAGATCGTCTTCATATTCAACTCCGTGGATTTCCTAAAATTATACAATCGGTTAAAAGATAAAATTATTGCAAATTTAAGAATGGAAATACCATCATTACCTACTTTATCAAGTAACCCTACATAATGCAAGTCTAACATTCATTTCATTGTAACCCTAAATATGGAAATTATATATAAAACATGTAATATGTGTGTGAGTATAGAGAGAGAGAGAGAGAGAGAGAGAGAGAGAGTAAAACATACATGGCCAAGGTAATCAAGAGACGAATCAAAGAAGTTCCCCTTAACGTCATCTTCTGGAGGATGCAAGACATTGTGGAAAAAGATATTTATAGAATCAAAATAAAATTGTGGACGCGGAGAGTTATGATCGCCTTCAAATTTGATGATATTTTTGTCACCCTGCGAAGATATAATATTATTTAATAAAAATATCAATCGCAATAAAATCAAATCAATAGGATACATAAATGTTTACACAATCAAATGTCTAGTTGTTATCCAAAGTTTAAAAGAACAGAAACGAGCCTCGAGGTGTTTTCCCTTCGCCTCATGAGGCGTAAGCCTCGAGGCGCGGTCAAAAAATAAATATAAAAATTATGTGTCTAAAAAAAATAAAATACTTGACCTAGAAAAGTCTAAAACATCAAAAATAAAATAATTGACCCAAAAAGTCTAAAACACCAAAAAAAAACACCCTAAACCACCCGAGGCGCACATTTTCTTAGCACCTCTGCCCTTAGAGGCGTATGTACAATCTAAACCCCATGAGGCGCGCTCAGACTCGTTTTCTTAGAGTTTCGCCTCGAGGCGCCTCACCCGTTTTTTTAAACCATGTTGTTATCTTAAAGAATTTAGTGCTACTTAATTACCATGTAAGCTTCATAAATACGATCAGAGTGATGCGGTTGTATGAAATCATCATCAGTAGCGTGGCCAAACAGAACCGGAACAAAAGAAGATTTTGCAACCTACAATTAAAATAACCCGTATTAAAATTTTTCGACGTGAAGTGTCACGAGCATAGAAAAGAATTTATGATAGAACACACAAAAGACGATGCAAACAACAAATTTACATAACATGCAGAAACCTTCCAAAAGATGAAAACTCTAATTTTGTTTTAAGATACTAAACCAGGATACAAGTTCTTTAATATTTACTTCAGTATACAAGCTCATAGTGTAATGCTAAAATCAATTTATTAAGTATATGTT
The DNA here is from genome assembly GCA_030844895.1 of Ambrosia x helenae. Lineage (NCBI taxonomy): Eukaryota > Viridiplantae > Streptophyta > Magnoliopsida > Asterales > Asteraceae > Ambrosia > Ambrosia x helenae. The sequence continues at coordinate 101,154 of JAUTDX010007332.1, forward strand.
TTGTAACCTTTATGGTATTCAGCTCCACAATATCGAATTTTGCCTTTTTAAGAATAGCTCTTCGCATGTACTGGATGGCAAACTTAACCTGAAAGTATTAACATGATCACTTACTGAGATAAATCACTATAACTTTTAAAAATTAGTGATATTAATAATCAACTTACAGTAAACTTAGGCAGGCGAATTTTGTATGTATCCACAAGTTCCATCATTAAATCAACCAAATCAGAGAAGGGACTGTCGAGAACCATTCCCGCAATTGAAGGATCCTCTGCTCCATACATCAGGCTGGCGTCAACAGCATTTTAAGTTAAAAAAGTGAAATCAAATCACTTTAATATTGATTACTTTGACATGACTTATACAAAAACATCAACGATTCCATTTAAAAATAAATAACGAAATAACAAAACAAGGAACACGTGCATATTACCTTGTTACAGCGCCCATTGATCGTCCCCAAAGGGCGATTAACGAAACATTCCCATCAGCCCGTAAATAATCTACCACGGATTTTAAATCATCTTTCTGGGAATAAAACAATCCTTAGTAACTGAGTGGAATTAATCCAACGAAAGTGTTTCTTTGTATTAAGAAAACTATCAACCGATGAATTCAGTTTTCAACCTACATATTTGGAACTTATTGTAAACATAATACTAGGTTTAAATACATGGGATAAAATGGAAGTAACCATGTGTTTAATCATGAACATTACGATTCTGTTAGAAAGATAACATTACTGATATACTTACTTCATACCACCCTAGACTGACATGCTCCCCACCAGATAGTCCAGACCCAGAGAAATCAAGTGTAAATACGGTAATATTTGATGGCAATAATATTATGGCTGCTTCACTAGCATCTGCTCGGCACCCACTGACACATCATCACATTATACGACTCGTAAGTACATGGATTCAGAAGCAAAATCCTAGTGACACAGACAGGCAAGACTACCACTTGCTTAAAACATTCGAGTAAAAATAGAAAACAAAGTATGTTTATACTGAATTCTTGCAAACTAATCAGAGTCTTAAAAGACAATTAAGTTACCCTAATTTGTTCCGACAGCAAGTGGATTTGAACCATGAGTAGACAAGGCATACAATGTTCTTGTGTTATTTAGATGATTAGTTTTATTTACTGAGATCCAAGAAAATATGCATGCCCAGGTTTGTTTGTGTACTTATGTGTCACCAAAGTTTAAAAGAACGGAAACGAGCCTCGAGTTTGCCTCATGAGGCGTAAGCTCGAGGCACAGTCAAAAAATAAATATAAAATTACGTGTCTATAAAAAATAACATACTTGACCTAGAAAAGTCTAAAACATCAAAAATAAAATAATTGACCCAAAAAGTCTAAAACACCAAAAAAAAAAAACACATCCAAAACACCCTAAACCACCTGAGGCGCACATTTTCTTAGCGCCTCAGCCCTTAGAGGCGTATGTACAATCTGAACCCCATGAGGCGTGCCTCAGACTCATTTTCTTAGAGTTTCGCCTTGAGGCGTACGCCTCACCTGTTTTTTTTAAAACCATGTGTGTCACTGTCATAAATTCATAGCTCATTACATTTCAGAATCACATATTTCACAATCATATATTTGTAACCTTTTTGTGACACTGTGACACTATGACTTAGGGGCTGTTTGGCAATGTCTGAATGGGTAAGTGCTGACCCAGTAAGAGGTCTGAATGGTTAAGAGGTTCTGAATGATTAAGTGCTGAATGATTAAGTGGTGTTTGGTTAGACATCTGAATATCATTTTTATCAAAAAAAAAAAAACAAAAAAAAAACAAAAAAAACAAAAAAACAAAACAAATCGTACAAAACACACGAGAGTACACCACACACACACAAATATCAATCATATATTTTTTTTTCTTTTTATCCTTTCTTTAACTCATCCACACCACACAAACACACACACACACACACCTGCAACTATTCTTCTTCCTTGTTTCTTTTTTCCTTGTTTATCTTATACCCACACAAACACACAACTACACAAGACACAACTTGACAACACACCCACACAAAACACACACTTAAAATAACCAAAGAAGTAGAGATGGGAGTGCAGAGGAGACGGCTGATCGGAGAAGGAGGAAGGGTAAGCGGCTGCGATGGGTGATCGGAGAAGGAGGAGACGAGAGGAGGAAGGGTAGCAGCTTCTTTTTTCCTCAAGTTTCCGAACGTCTGAATCAGTCAGCGAGCGTTCCAAATCTGATCCGGTCAGACGCCTGGTCAGATCCAAAGTTCGTTCAGAGGTCGCCAGCCAAACGCAAAGTTTCTGACTCGGTCAGACGCCCACTCCGGTCAGAGCCGGTCAGATGCGACCAAACAGCCCCTTACATTACATATTATGATATTAATATTTTATTTATACTAGGGCTTCGTTGATTATTCAACAGAATTTTATGCTCTAGATTTAAAAGGTTAAACATTACATTTAGGTTTAGATTTAGACACGGCACACTTTGTTACCTCATAAGTCATATTTAGTCTTAAACAGTCCTTTACTGTTTACATTATCACGCGATCTGTTTACGGGACAATTTTTAAAGTTAATCATTTGAAGTCTAGTAGTTAGAAGTTACTTGAATCCATAAATCATAATGCAAACAAATATATCAAAAAATAGGCTTCAACTGTTCGAGAGTGAATGTATAATTAAGCGTAACACGTATCTCACTAACCTGTTTCCATGGCAATATATTACACACGGCAGAGGCTTTCCTTCAGGACTCACAATAGGCAAGTAATGACTACACTTAAGAACATCTCCTCGGCTATTTACAATCTGAAAATAAATAAACCGTTCAAAACGCAACCACAATCGCTTCGATTCATAATTAACAATAAAAAAAACATACGCATCACACTTTTTAGAGCACGAATCAAAACAAAAATTTACATCTCAAACAAAAAACTCTCCACTATAAAAACCTTCGATACATCAAGTATAATAAACAAACCATACCTCTATATCTTTCCTTTGAAACCATTTTCCTTTAAGCATGAATTCTTGATCTAGTAAATCATTGTTCGGCTCATACTCCGCTCTGCCATAAAATAAGAGATCTTTTATAATACGCATTGATTACATAAGTCGATATCGCCAGTGGCGAAGCTTGAGCGAAAATCTCGGGGGGTCAGAAGTCACCAGTTACAGGAGGTCGAAACCGTATATAACAAAAAATTCTATACGGATACTATATAATCAAAACTTCTGAGCAAAAATTTAGGGGGGTCGGCGCCCCCTCCCGCCCCTATTAAGCTACGCCTCTGGATATCGCCTTCATTTCAAGAAACATCAATCGGGGCCAAAACAAAATGAACATCAAGCTATCAACATAATCTTCACAAAACCATCTATCCAAAATCCACAACAAATTCCTCAATTCCTAATTATTCAGCCAATTATCCCCTTAACTATTATTACAAACCCTAAAAAAACCTATTAATACCATTATCATAATTCTGATCACTGCAAGTCTGCAACTATTAACAACAAAATGAAAACTTGCTCAATCACACTTCCTCTTTTTACCATTTTAAACAAAAACTATAAAAACCAAGGTCTAAATCATCACTACCAAACAAAAACTATAAAAAAAATAAAAAAATAAAAAAAAATCAAGAAACACATAGAATTACCAATTAATAAATCCAACAAGTGAAACCCAGATCCAAAATTGAGGTAAAAACAATAACCCATCATGTAAATAAGATAACATAACACATGTGTAAAGTAAAGATTAATGTAAAGCACCTTGGAGGACGAATGATGAAGTTGATGAGTTGTTCCATAAAGATTGAAAAAGGTTAGATCTTTGGTTGAGTTTGAAGATCTTAAGATGATTTTGTATGTGGGTTAGTAAAAAAGTGAGCAAATTTCAAGACAAAGTTGAAGTCTTTGGTAAAGGGGGAATTGAATTTTGGGTTGGTCTGTTTCCCAGTTTGTGTTTTGTGTAACAACGTTTTCCCAAATCGAAGACCGTATCAGATCGTTCAGATGTATGTATGTCTTGCTGTGGGCTGTGTCACGTGCATAGCACATAACAAAACTAGTTTTCATCCTTTTGGTGAAATTGAATGAAAAATATTAGGGTCTTTTGTCATTTTGTTCCCTGTTTCGTCATTTATTAACAACACTACAACCCAACCTCCGCCACCCACTACCTTAACCCACTATCACTTCGGCTATCCACCGCCACCCACTACCGCCACCATCGTCTCCATCCAACATTGCCCACTGTCGCTGCCGCCACGCACAACCGCCGCTGCTCACCACTGTCACCCACCATTATTGCCTCTACCCACCACTATCGCCGCCACCCACCACCACCACAGCCACATATCACCATCTACCATCAGTGGCGGATGTAGCTCCAAAGGAGGAGTAACGCCCGCTACCCCTTAACTTTTCCGACGTAGTGAGAAATTTTATTTAGTTTTTATGTTTTTGTATTGTGTTACCCCTGAAATTATATTAACGCTGCTCCTCAAACTTTTAAAAACCCAAAACACTCTCAAAGTTTATCATTAGTCTACCATAAAAAAAGATAGAAGCATATAAGTCCATAATCCATTGAACATTCCATTTGTTAATTATAAGATAGAAGCCTATAAGGCTTAAGCCCAATTAGGTGGTTAAGGGTAGAGGTGCACATATCGAGACTTTTTTTTAATATCTGGTTCCGGGTAGAACAGGTTTAACAAAATTAGGTATTGAGAGAAATCGAGTAGGGTTTAGGTATGGGTATTTAGGAGAAAGTTTATACCATATGTACCCAAGTAGGTATGATCGGGTTCGGTTATAACTGGGTAAAGGGTCCGGGTATTAATATTCAGTTTTAAAAAGTAAGTTTTTTATTGTTTTACATCAAAATAAATTCATTTAAAAATTATATTTGGTTTGTAATTTGGAAAAATAATTAATACAAATTACGGAAAAATAATTAATACAAATTACAATATCATAAATTCTGTCACACCCCAACCCAGAACATGCTGACGTGTCACTATTACAGATATCAAAACCAAACACAATCCATTGAAAGAACAAAAGAATCCAAAAGATAATTGAGAGTTTTAAATCAAACCGAACAAAATCCTAAGTCTTAATTTATTTAAAAACTGAAATAAACGTGAGAGTTTAATTATTCTTGAACTTCATTACTTTCTCACTCATCCCTGATTCCCCAGATTACCTGCAAACACATAAGACAAACAAAACAAAGAAAATACGGCTGAGCCAAAGGTTGCTCAGTAACGGAGAAATCAACAGTACAAGTAAAGCCGGCATACAATATTACGAAAAGGTGCCGAAGCTGAACCAAAATAAAAGTTGAACTGAAAACAGATACTGACACGAATCGAATCTCAAAACTTATATCGGATACATACAGAACAAATCAGATATATATCAACTCAAAACATATCATATACTAAAATATGTGACTATACAAGCCAATAAATAAGTCACGTAATGTAGAAGCACCCACGAGCCTAAACAGAGGGGTACACAGATAGCTAGTCTATGCACCTATGAGATGGTGCGTGTGGTGTACACACATTCATCTCTAGAAAACAGAAACATATATTAGAAGTCAGAATCAGATCTAGGATATATCCATACGCCTCTAAGGGACCATGTTAAAGACGCCGTGATTTTGATTACGCACTGTCACGAAAAGTGTTCATGTCGTTGACGCCCCAACGACAAGTCAAAAACAGAGTGCTCGGGTGATAGAGTACAAATGCTATATCGTATTTTAAAAAGAATACTAGCACAAGTCTAAATGGAACATGCAACAATGATTACAAAACTAAGGTATATTGCATGTTATCGACATCAAGAGGAACATATGAATTCAACAAAATCCGTACTACAAAGTAATGGATCGAGATAAAAAAATATACTATAAAGAGAGGAAAACGAAATCCGTACCTTATTAGCAATATAGCAAAGCAAGACAAGTCGTCTTCAACGAATACACAAGCCTATATTTTAATTATAGTCTAAGTAAGATACATCAAACTTGGATTACATAATCGCTAATTCGTTGAATTAGTGACATCCGGTGACAGTCGCTTCAAAATTCTAATATTATAATTTGTATTTAAATGTAATTAAGTCTTAGTTAATAATATGGAATAATTATTACCTCACGGTTTCAAATCTTGATATCAGTTCTAAAAGAAATTTTAATTTTAATTAACTGAACTTGTATGTATATGTTAATTCATGAAATAGATTATGGTGTACTTGTGTTTATATACATACAGTAAGCATACATAGTTAAAAAAAAAAGCAAATAGATAATAGTAATTTTTGTTTTACTAAGTAAAATTCTAACCTCTTGTGGTCATATTTAGACGTATGATCGAATAATACTAACACTTGAACAAACTTTTAAGAGTTCCATAAAAATGAGAATGTTCTCTCTATGAATATTATACATTTATGTTTCAAAGTCACCAGACAAATAAGAACTCATGCTCATAACAAACAGACGCGTACAGAGAGTTTAGAGTTAATACCTTACTAGCGGAATAAAAAACAAATAGGAGAATGTCGCAAGAGCGCTGAAAACGAATGCGTTTCAGTGGCTGATTGTTGTTGGAAAAACTCGAGTGGCCGGACGAAATGATGGCGGACCTAGGTGGGACGGCGAAAAACAGAACTAGAATTGGTGGTAAGAGGGGCCGGATGTTACAAATGGTATCAGAGCTACTCCTGTGCCGTTCGGGATGGTGGGGCAAACCTCATCGAGGACGATGGGTCCCTGAGGGGGGTGATTGTGACAGTCTTGATTTCTGAGAAGATTAACATGGACCTTTGTATGACACCCTAGGCAAATACCGCATCGGTCATGGCCAGGAGAGATCCTTGGTTCATAAGTAATCCAAAGCCTCTTAAATCACCAACGCGTTTTGGGCTTAATACTAGTGGATGAGAGGAGAACTCCACAGTTAAGCGTGCTCAGGTGGGAGTAGTATCAGGATGGGTGACCTCCTGGGAAGTCTCCACTGGGGCGACCAAAAACAAATCCGTGAGCTCTGGATGGGCAACCCATCGGGCAAAGCGAACAATATTTGTGGTGAGAGGGGCCGGATGTTACAAATTCATTGAACCACAAACTATTTGCTTTATAATATGCACTTTTAAAATCTTAAATTTAAAAGTTGTAAAGTAAACATAAAATATACTTTAAAAATTCGGGTATCAAAAAATCCAGTATCGGGTACATGGTATGACCGAGTTCAGGCATAAGGTATAACCGGTCTCGAGTATTTTCGGGTATAAATCGGGCATGGTTTCGGATATTGATCTTGAGCCCAAATGTATACATTAGGGTGTAAAAAACAATAATTAGTTGATAGTTCCATCAATACAGAAAGAGATTGTCGATTGTTTTGTTTTCATTGTATGAAAGTGCGGTAAAAAAATTTGAACGTTACCCCTAAAATTTTGGTCTAGATCCGCCACTGTCCACCATCACTGCCACCGACCACAGTCACCCAACCATTACCACCGCCATTTAATGCCACCGTCACCACCACCCACCATCACCCATCACCGCCACTAGCCACTAACCACTACCCACTACCCACCACCATCACCATCACTCACCACCGATTTTATTCCTTTGTCTTTTCTTGCCTACCAAACAACACAAAGTTATGATTTGTTTCATTCCCACATGAGAACCAAACAAGACATGGGATAGTAATGATCCATTACATTACCCCATACCAAACAGACCATTACGTATTGTATGTAGAGTTAAGTATCATTTGGGTTTATGTGGTTTGAGGCGGAAGTAAGCATGATACTTTACTTTGTTGAACTTTCATTCTAAGTTCCTAACATTTCTAATTTTGGTCAAACATGAGCAAAGGTCCGCTCGGCTCGGTTCGGCTCGATATTACTTTTATTAATTATATATATATAATTATATATATACACACATGACACATTAATTACAATTATATTTATAGTTTTATTCATACTACTCTATTGGATTTGACTTAATATATGCATATATACAATTACATTTATAGTTACTGGCCTAGTCAACCCAATGATAACTTAACACTAAATTTAATTGCAAAACCTTAATTCATGAAAATACATGCTTGAATTCATATTCCCATTAGTTGTCCGCCATCAATCGTCTCCCGCTGTCAACCTACAACACAATGCGACAATTGTTCTCTGTAGTATGCTCATCGCCCTCAACCCGAGCCTCATTCTCGGACTATTGGACCTCAGACTTAGTGTCATCTTTGGACGGTCGAATCTCAGTCATCACTAGGCAGCCAGAACATTAAAGGAAACATCCCAAATTTATGGTTGTCCAAAAAACTCGCCGCTCGCTCGAAAAAAGGTGTGCTCGAAAAATGCTCGCTCGGTTTCCGACTCGGTTGTAAACGAGCCGATCGGCTAGGATCAGTTTGTAAATGAGCCAAGCACGAGCAAATGTCCGCTCGGTTTGGCTCGGCTCGTGAACAACCCTAATGGTGATAGATGGCTCATTCGTTATTCGGCTATAAATACCCCTTCTTCTCCAAGGTATAATCCAAGCACTCTTACTCTCTCTCACTCCATACCCACATTACTTGAATACTCTTATTCATCCAGACGTATATTTATTCACGCCGAAGGGTGGTTACAAGAACCCCTTACCTCCCTCCTTGTAAAGCGTCGTCTTACGGTGGTTTCAGTTTTGCATGAGCTCATAGTGATTAGAATACCTACATTACATCACAATTTAAAACATTGCATAATAGTATATAAATGTGATTTTTATTGCATATTCAATAAAATCTTTGCTTTATATCTCTAGAACTAATTAGCATGTCAAAGCGAGATCAAAATATAATATGGCCACAATGACTTGAACCAGTTCGTTCTTTAAACCGAGTCTAAAGTGTAAAATCGAGCCATTTTACTACTTCTGGGCTTTTCGTTCTCACCCACAATTTAACAGCAATGCCCCCAGGCCCACGACTACACTTTATGGGCTCTTTATCGAGTTCTCACGTTCTCGGGTGCAACTCATTGGACCAATTTACGATTTTTTTTTTTAATTATTATTATTATTATTATTATTATTATTATTATTATTATTATTATTATTATTATTATTATTACTATTACTATTATTATTATTATTATTATTATTATTATTATTATTGGCTTAGATTTATTTATTTATTATTGGCTTGAACGTCATGTGTGTCTTTTTTATTGTACACTTGCGTTTATAACATGCACGATAAAATCAAAAATTATTTATAAGAGCTAAACAAACCATCACCGATCCATATACAGGGACGAAGGATAAGAAGGGCTAGGGGTGGCCCTGGCCTCCTTGTTTTCTGACGCAGTGGTATAAATTTGCGATTTTCATAAGTAAATTGAGTCCGGGTTGAGTCCGGCCCCCACCGATTTGCCACTACCGATCAAAAAAAATTGAGTTTGGCCCCCACCGATTCCGAAACCAAGCTTCACCACTGTCCATATACAACATTGATGTCACGTAACCTAGTGATTCTTTATATGCGTTATATAGTACCTATAAATAACATTCATATAAAAAAATCAGCCTGTCATGGATTACTACATTAATACCAAATTTATATTGATGCATAGTGTTATTATTTGTGGAATAACAAAAGGGTTGCAATTGAAGGTATATATGGATGATAATGATACAATGAAAGGGCACATGTTTCTTGTTTGCATTACTTGTTATTCATGTGGTCCATATGAAAAGGGTCATCTATTTCATCCCAATCGAAAACCTATCTTCATTCATAGTAATACGTTAAACATGTAATCTAAATGGTGTCGTATTTGTTAAAGATCATAGAAACTCAGCTCGATAGAGGGATGTAATCCTAATTCGATGCATAAGAGGAAATCGATTTAGACAAAAATTGTACAAGTTTTAAAATATCGTTTTCAATAACAAATCTAGATTAAGTACATTATTCAACCCAATGACTAGTGAGTGGTTCGACTTTCATCCATTCATTCATTAACCAATGTTATTTATTCACTAATTTTAAATGGGTTTGTTAGTTTAATTTTACTTTTTTTTTTATTGAAGATTGTCGGAATTTTCCAAGTATGTTTGAAATGAATTAATGAAACCTACGGTATCCCCTCTGGTGAGATTTTGGAATACCGAGTTTGTGGCTGGGCAAACAGTTTCGAAGGCCAAGTCTAAAAAGGTGGCTAAATATGAAACAACCCTGTTTGAAGAATCAACATGTGTTTATGCCCTTTGCTTTTGATACATTTGGATACCTTGCCCCTGAGGCAATGCGATTCCTGGATCGAGTGAAAAAGGTCGTGCACGGTAATTCTCCGTCCTCCAAGAACCAAGGTTTTATTTTTAGCAGGGTAGGATTTGCGATTCAAAAGAGGGTTTGTGACGCAGTTTGTTACACGTTTACCTGCCACCCTCTTATAATTTGTTATGGTTTTCCTACTTAAATGAGATATAATATTAAATCTTAAAAAAAAATGATATAATGTCAGTTTATTAGTTTCCATCAAACTTTGACTTGATCTAGTTTAAAGGACATCAAATGGACAATTTGGTTGCCTTCTTTCTAAGCAATTATAGTAAGATGTTATTTTCATAAATCATCATGAATTTAAACACTATAACATTTAAAGACCTTGTAAATTTTGGTGATACTTATTGCATTGGCACTAGAGGTGTACAAAAAAACCGGTTTTTTACAACCGGTTTAAGAAAAAAACCGCTTTAAAAAAACCGGTTTTTTTCAGTTTTTCTTCACCAAGGAAGAAACCGGTTTTTAAAACCGATTTTTTAAAAAAAAAACCGGTTTAATAACCGATCCTAACCGGTTTCACCGGTTTGAGCTTTATGGGTTAAAAACCGGTTTTAAAACCGGTTCGGTTATTAAAAAAAACCGGTTTTTTAAAAAAACCGGTTTTTTTTTTAAAACCGGTTAACTGGTTTGTACACCTCTAATTGGCACCACATTGTTTGAATTTTAAAATATCATGAATTTGATAGTTATATTTTATTTGAACAACAAATATTTACGACTAACTTATACCTAAACCTCCAACTTGTAAAGATTTGAATACACATCACTTTTAGGGGGGGAGAAACACAATACCATTAGACCACTATGTGATAGCTGTCATATCATTTACCACACTTAAGAGATCTATGACAGGTTAGCATGTCTCGTGATATTGATCCGATCTAACGAAGAAAATAATATTATATGAACCTATAAGTTAAACCCATTTCTTTTTGTCCATGTTATCACTAAGAGGTGACAACATGGGTTGTGAAATTAACGTTTGGTTAACGGGTCAAAACTGTTAAATACAATGTTAGTTAGAGCAAATAAGATTTTTATTGGTGTTGCTAAATACACTCCCTTTATATTATTTTTTACTGATTACACTCATCCCTTAAAGTTTTTAAATAAACATAATTAAACCTTATATATTTTTTTTTTAGAATTTCCTCTTCTATCCTGATCTAAGTTTGTCTCAAACTATAGTAATTAAATCATAAAGATTAAAACTAACAATATTTTAGATGGGGCTTTGTACCACCGAGATGACGAGATTCATGGGACGGCGATAGTTCAATTATGTGATGAAGATGATGTTCATGGAGTGAGTAACTTAAAAAGGGTTGATTATACGAAGAAGATGAGTTACTAAAATGATTTTTTTAAAGTAGAAGGATAGAATTTGATAACTTTTAAACTATTTTTTTTAGAAGGGAGTGCAATTAGTAAAAAAGGGGAGTGCATTTAGCCAACCCCATTCTAAAATTGGTACAAGTCAAAAGAATTTTATGCATCAGAATCCAACTCCCATGACTTTGACTTATTTGACTCGTAATCACATTTCCTTAAATTTTTTTTAGCTTAATTAATATCTTACAACACTAAATGTAGATGGCATAACAATTTGTAATCTTTACTTGCTACAATGAAGGGCATACCGGTTCTCTAAGTAAATGGTATTGATTGTATTGAATGAATAACCTTGTACAATGTCCCTCCTTTTATACGGATGTGAAGAGATATGTATCCTTGAGCATCCATAGGCCCACAGATACACATCAACCCTAAGAATAATCAAAGAAGGCTTTTAGGGACATCTAGCCAATCAAAGGAGACAATTCCCTGCTCCATGGACTCCTACCGGACAGCAAGGACGAATGAAAGAAACTACCAACCAACCAATGAGAGAAGGACATTGCAATATTCCTTTGAAATTCCTAACGGTCGTCGGCTGTGGGACTCGCGGGAATGAGCTGCCATTCTACAAGGAGATAATCAACACGAGTCAACCATCACTATAAATACCTGTTTTTCCTAGTGGGAAGGGGTCGGTCATTCTGGTAACAAAGCTACTCGTGGTGTTGGCGGAAACATGATAGTCGAATCCTTGTCCATTTATACACGTTTAATCATCTTGTAATAGCCTAGATCATTTATAATAAACATCTCTTCATTCTCCAACTTATTTGAGTATATTTAGACTCATGTTTCTTCAGGATGAATAGGCGAGATACATGGAGAGAAATATGAGTAACATATGAAGACCATTGACTCTCCTGGTCAACCTAGTAAAGACTATTAACTCTCACAATATTTTACATTTAATTTAATATTCTAATAAGTTCCAATACTATCACTTGTAATATACACTAATTAATATGATCTAATGTTAACAAACAACACTAGACACCCTTAAAAATTTGGTAGATGATAGCAAACAAATGTAATAGTAGTGTAAGATGCTTACACTATCATTATATATAATGCTCTTAATTGCTTGTAATATATATGTGTGTAACTGTAAATTTGAACTACTGATTCTCCTGTGCCTGCTTATCGCTCTTTCTGATAGACACCAATGATTGCTTTGCCCAACGTTTGAGATTCATAGGCTTTTTCCCTCTCATGTGTCTTGTGGTAGTGATTGCAATAGCTAGATCATTAGGGAACAACGTCTGCCATACGAAGGCGTGTAGTAGTGTAGACACGAATAGCACAAATACCATGGATGATGAAAGGAATGACAAAGTTAGCGCGATGCCTTTGCTTATAACTCCAGGCGTGTATTCTGCATACCTGATTGCTGTAACTGAAATCGTAGTCATTGAGAATGTGTAAGACCACCATGCGACTGAGAACCTGCATTCGGCCATTAGTTAGTTAGTTCGTTGAATGAATCATTAGGGGGGGGGGGGGGAGTGGAGTATTAATAATATTTACTTACTTGAATCCTAAGAAAAAATTGAGGCGAACGACAAGAGATATATAGAGAAAAAGTGCAATGAAGTAGCAAGTCCTTGCAGAGCCATCAAATTCACCATAGATAGCCTCCCAAGCGAGACTAGCGGCCGACGGAGCAGCAATAAACATTGAATAAACAGGATGTAGCTCCTTAGGCAACGCTACACTAGTCGGCAGTCTTTGATACAAAGTCACAAACAACACAAGATAATGTGCAAACCCAACCGCCCAAAGAAACTTCCCCGCCTCTTTCCATCCAACTTTCGCAGCCAAAATCGCCCCAACAAAGTTCCCCACAACTGACAAGTGAGACGAGGGGTTCGCCACTTTGCTAAGCCGTCTCTTCCCTCCAGAAAGCCACTGCCCATATATTTTCAGCTCCAGAAGAAAATACGGAGTCATGAAAGCGCACCATAGCGCTGGGTGAAGAGGCTTTTCAGCCAGAATAGGCGGAGCCCCTATGGCCAAAAACATGCATACCACCCATGGCGCGAAAAAGAAATTGATTCGCACAGGGTGAAAGTATTCTCTTCTTATTGCCTCAAAATAGAAGATGCATTTCAGTAGGTAAGTAATGGTGACACACACTAGCACAATTAGTGCTAATATCCAAAGAACAAGGTTGATGTACGGCGGAATGTGTAAAAACTTCGTCGCTGGGCTGACGGCCAGATTGTGCCATAGTATAGCTTGGCTGCTCAATCCCAGGCACATCCCAAAACAACCAATCGGGAATCGAAGCAAAAAGGGCCATGTTTTGTCTTTAGGTAGAAGAATGTCTTCAGTATCCTATATTAATCAAACTTAAAGTTAAGAGATTACATATAATATTAACGAGTTAGCGATTAAACAACTCAACTTGTACATACCTTGACTTGATCAAGCTCGGGTCCAGTAAGAGCAGCGAAATACCTACCAGCAGGAACACTTTTGTTAATAGATTCATCAAGAAGTCCAACACCTTCCTCACCATGATCAATTCCGCTTTCTTTTCTCTGCGGCAACATGAAAGAGTTTTGTTTCCCAAGTGTGGATTTGGTTCTAAACAGATTGAAATCGCCTTTCTTGCCATTCGTCTCCACCCCATGAGACGAAGCAAAGCCGCTAAAGCTCCTGCCACTTCTAGGAAGCGATTTGATCTCATTATTATGTGCTTTGTTAAGCTTTGAGACGCCTGTTTCTAGTGAGACCTGCCTGCTGAAAGTACCATTTCTTTTACCTTGTTGAAACTTCATCGCGTGTGGGCGCAACACTTTGTTATTGTGATGATTATGGGCTTTCGCTTGTTGTTTCGCCTCCTCCACCTCATCTTCTTCTTCCTCTTCTTCGGGAACGGATTCATGGATGTCAACAAAATGGTTTTGCGAATTTCGGTCCTTAACCATTTTAACAATATGGTTACTACTGTTTCATAATTTTATTTAGGCTGTTAAGTTATATATTGTGACATATATAATGTATCACATGCATGTGACTTTGTGTGAGATCACGAGAGAGAGGTGATTAATCTTGTGGTCTATATATGTTTGCATTGTGTTAAAGATTATATAAAAGAGATGTCTCGTGAGAGTAGAGAAGCAATTTACTTTTTGTTCCAACTTTAAATTTCTTTTTTGACTTTTAGTGGTCAAAAGTCTGTCCAAAATTTGTGAATATACAACTACAAGATGTCATTAAGGTCTTTGAAGGTTTAAGGTTAAACTTGTAAAGTGAAACCACATGAAAATGTGTTGTTCAAAACAAAAGCCCATATTATTTTGTTTCCTTTCTTATTTATTTGTAGTATAAAAGCTTTCAATTTTTAAACTTTAGATATTTGAAATTAGTTATATCTTAATTTGATTCCATATTTTTATAATTAGTTTCATAATATCTAGTTTAATTTCTTACATTATTTGTAACTAGTGGGATGCCTGCAGGCATTTGGTTGGTAGTGATTTAGTACATTATGGTAATCCTGCATATTATAATCTATATCTATAATGTATAATCTATAATCTATAACTTATAATAAAAGAATTGAATATTAATGAGGTGACATTCAATGGAGGCCTCAACCCTCATTTGAATGTACCACGTGGCACGTTGAGCTGAGAGTTTTAAATTTATTTTTTTTATTTTGTTTTCATTCATTCTCCTACACTTATCTAACCCTAATCTCTTTAAGAATTTAAAAACAGATTTAGATTTTTCTCTCTAATGTTTCCTCCCATCATTTTTAAACGTTAATATCTTTTATATACGAGATTTTTTAAAGAAAAAAATTACACAAAATTAACGATCGTTTTATTATCTTTCCATTGAGTACCATAGTGCAATATAAAAACGGAGAAAAAAAACAACTATTTTTTATGGGGTTTCGTTCATACAGGAAAAAAACACAAAGTGTTCAGGTTATTTATTAATCATTTTTTTTTGTTTTAATCCAGGTTATTATATACAATGTTGAAATTTAGCCCAATCGCCATGCTATCATTAAAATTTTACTCTTCTAAAGATGGATAGGTATACTTCATCAAGAGAAGCTAGGAGAAAGAATCGCGCAACACTGCAACACATGGTGTCACCTTATAGCAAGGTTATTTTTTTTATTTATTTAATTACAAAGAGTAATAATTCTTACTATTAGTATTAGTATTATTAGAATGGTTATATTTTTCAACATCGGGACACTCTCGGGATAAAAGCTAGTTATGACATATAGTAAATGGAAGTCAAAACCGTGTTTCTAAATAGACATCTTATAAAAGATGTCTATATGATACAACCTGAAAGGTTTGTCTATCCAAAGCATCATATAAAGTCTTCAAGTTGAATAAATCCATTTATGGATTGAAACATGCATCATGTTGCTAGAATATCCGTTTTGGTCTAAGAATCATGCAGTTTGGTTTTATCAGGAACGAAAATGAACATTGTGTATACAAGAGGTGGGAGCTTTATTACTTTATTCATCTTGTACGTAGTGCTTATTAGAAATCATGTTCCTATATTTCAATACGTTAAATCCTGGCTTGGAAAGTGATTCGCTATGAAAGATCTTTGCGAGGTTGTTTATATTCTAGGAATAAAGATCTATAGAGATAGATAAAAGAGCTTGCAGGTTTGAGTCAAAGTACATATATTGACAAGGTCCTTTGACGTTTCTCAATGCATGATCTAAGAGAGGATCATTGCCCGTGGCACATGGAACAATACTGAGTGGTGCTTAGTGTCCTCAAACGGATGAGGAAAGAAGAAAATGAAAGTAGTACCATAGCTTCTGCAATTGGTCCATCATGTATAACATGTTATGTACCAGGCCTGATGTGTCGTATGCTTTGAGCATGGCAAGCAGATATTAGCAGAATCTGGTAAGGATCATTGGACAACAATGAAGAACATTCTTAAATACTTAAGAAGGGCTAAGGATATGCTCTTGATGTATGGAGGACAGAAAAAAAAGTTATCAATTAAATGATATACTGATACTAGTTTCTAGATTGATCAAGATGATTCTCGATCATAGACAAGATACGTATTCGTTCTTAATGGTGGAGCAATCACATGGAAAAGTTTCAAGCAAAGAGTGGTTGCCTAATCTACACATAATCATAATACATTGCGTCATCGAATGCTGCAAAAGAGGCTGCTTGGATGAAGAAGATAAATGTTGATCTCAATGTGGTACCTAGCATTCACAAATCGATCGATATACTACACGACAATACTGATGCCATAACTTAGGCAAAGGAACCAAGGTCACACCGCAACACGAAAATATACTCTAAAAGTTCCACTATATTAGAGATACATTGGAACAAGAAAACATTACAACAAACAAAGTACATACATATCAAAATCTAGTAGATCCGTTCACTAAACCAAGTCTGATCGGTTCCTCTCGATTCCGCCGAGTCACGTCCGAGTTCAAACTTTGATCGAGTTTTCGATTCCTCATGACTTTTTCCGATTCATGCCCAAGTTCAACCGATTATGATCCCTTGTTACCGAGTTGGTGAAAATCGCTAAGGAGGACCCCCCCCCCCCCCCCGATTCCAAAGTTGAGTCAGCTGATCAGTTTTACAACATTGATTAAAAATCAAATTTAGAAGAAAAAAGATAATAAAACAAGAAAAGTTAGTAGTTAAGATTATAATTGGAAAAAAGAGAACAAAAATAACGTAAAAAAGTGTGTAAAGATATGATAGGGAATGGGATGTGTGAGGTTTTTAGAAATCATTATTACATGTAGGAAAATGAGAGTTTTAGTTAAGTTATCGAGCTGTAGACGGGTAACCTATTGTGAGTGTCTAACAACCTTCATTCTTCCTCCACCCCTCGTAGCAACAGGACAACAACACCTTGCAGAACCTTCATTGATTCATTCCCATAACTAGAGGCGTCCCTGAAGATTTGCGTGCCCTATCTAAGTAGTTAATAAATATGCCCTTTCGAACCCTTGGGCTTTAATGAATTAAATAATTTAAACTAAATTTAATGTATGAGCAATGATATAACAATAAAGATAACAATTAGAAAAATAATAGTATTAGAATGGGTGAAATTACATACTGTATTGGGTATTAAATTTACAAATTTGTTATGGGTTATTGAGTTGCTTCACAAGTTTAGAATATTTTAGTTTAATTGGGCCTAAATTTAAGTGTTTTTTTTTAAATAAACTTCATTAAGACACGGCTTAGAACTCATCTCCAAGGAGGAGAACGAGCCGCCACAAAGAAACCTTACATCAGTTTAAATTTACATCAAGCATCCCAAGTGCAATTGCTCTTTTTTTCCTATTTTTATACCAAAAATAATAAATGCATCAATTAATATTAAATAAAGGACAAAATTACCCAGATTCTCCTTTATTTATTACTCAAGTTGCACCTTCTGTCATTTGTTTTTCATTTGCACTCATTCTGTCCTTTATTTTCTCAATTTGCTACACTCTTTGTCCTTTAGCCTAACGTAGTTAAAAAACGTTGGTTAACTTTATTTTCTAACTTTACACTTTTAGCCCCTGGGTAGTTTTGATCGAACCCTAACCCTTGAACACATTTTGATTGACCTCGAATTCGACCACGGTAATTAACGAAATCATAGGGCTATTATAGAACATCAAATTCTGATCAAAACCATATATAACATGATACATATTTGTTTGTTTTAGAGGTGTAATCGACCGATTAAAGTTGCGCTGGTTTGTTCTTGTTCTTCAAATTGTGAACGATTTAGTGGATGTTTTTATATGTTTTTGCACAGAACTGATCGATTATGAAGTATGAATATATACAAGGTTCCAATTTATTGTATAATCGATTGGTTTTATAAGTGGGTTCGTTAAAGTTTTAAATTCGAAAATTTTTAACGTGTGATTTTGCAGATGTTAGTGTGGATTTCCTGATGTTAGTGCGATTTGGATCCAGAAACAGGTGGGTGTGCTCAGATCTGAGTTTGGGTGCAATTTGAATGAGTAGGATCCATTTTTGTTAACGCGAGTCAAGTTCGGTTCAGGGTTTGACCCATTTTTTGATCCAGTTTGTATCGGTTGGATTCGATATAAGTTTTTTAACAAGTTTCAGTCAGGTTTCATGTTTTTCAGGTTATGTTTGATGTGTTTCGCTTAACTTCGGTTATATATATGTGTATGTTTATATATAAAATGAGTTTTTGTAAAAACAATATATGTTTTTCATCAATCGTTTTAATTCAAAATTATGGTTTTGATCGGAATTTGATGTAGTTTAAAAGCCATAGATTTCGTTTCATGTCGTGCCTTAGTTAACCAACTTTTTTAACTTAGTTAGGCTAAAGGACAGAGTTAACCAAATACAAAATTATGGTTTTAATTCATGTCGTGCCTTAGTTTCATCGTTTTATTTGGAGTTAAGGCTTAGGAAAACTACAAGGGCTAAAAGGGTAAAGTTAGAAAATAAAGTTAACCAACTTTTTTAACTTAGTTAGGCTAAAGGACAGAGGGTATAGAAAATTGAGAAAATAAAGGACCAAATGAGTGCAAATGAAAGACAAAGAACAGAAGGTCGAATTTGGATAATAAATAAATGACAATCTGTGTAATTTTGTCTAAATAAAGAGTAAGATGCCATTTTCCATTCATGTGGTTTGTCAATAAATGCCACTTTAATCCAAATTTTATTTTCGTGCCTAGCGTTTCTGAAATATGTTACTTTCATTTAAAAAGTTAACCCTGTTAAAAAATACAGTTAGCTTAGGGGTAAATTGGTTATTTTTACATAAAATAAATTGCCATTATCGTACCTGGATGTTAAAAATTTTCACTTCAATCCAAATTTTCTAAAATTGAAAATAAAAGCCTATGCAAAAAAGACCAAGTTACCCCTGAGATAACTTAGTGTTTTAACGAAGTCAACTTTTTGAATGAAAGTGACATAATTTAGAAACGTTAGGGATGAAAATATCATGTAACTAAAATTCGTATAGAAGTAGCACTTATTGACAAACCACAAGGATAAAATGACAGTTTACTCAAAAATAAAACCAAAACTTTTCCTTTAACGTTTAACAGTAACTCATGTACTATATAACCCTACTCTTAAATTACATATATATTTTGACGACGATGAGACTCAAACTCTCACTGTATAGAAAGCCAAAACATCATTCACGGACGCAACTTCATAGGGGCGGAAGGGGGCGCCTGACCCCCCTAAATTTTCGCTCATAAGTTCCAATTATATAGTATCCATATAGATTTTTTTAATATATACGATTTCGACCCCACGAAATTTCCGCTCAAACTTTGTTACTAAAATCATTCAATTGTTGGGTACCAAAACCCCCTGGTTTAAACCGACACGTTCCCACATGTGCATACTCTCACATACACATGGAGACACACATACAAATAAACATACTATATACACATAAATCTATATTTTGTAGAAAAATAGTAGTAATAATGTTTGGGATGGTGATAAAACCTTATCCAATGCATGAGAGAGAGGTTGGTTGTTTTGACGACCTTAAAAGACCAAAAACTAATTTCCACCACCCAAAGTGTACACCCCTATCTCATTCTCAAAGGCCACCCAATTATTACTATTTTTAATATAAATAACCTCTTTTATTTCCATTCAACAACTTTCCTTCACTTCACTTCAACCGTCACTTTTCCGGCCACTCCTCCGGTTAGTCCCTCACTCCCTACCTACATTCTCATCTCTCTTACTTTCATCACTCTTTCTTCTTTCTTTTCTCTTTTTCATTTCCTTATTTATTTATTTACGTTTTATCGAGCCCGAGGGTCTCACTGGAAGCAGCCTCTCTATTTACAGTGGCGGATCTAGGCCACAAAATTAGTAGTAACGTTTTTTTTTATCTTTTTCATTTTAGTAACAACGTTTTTCAAATTTCGAAAAAAAAAAAAAAAACCAAATTTTCCACTACGCGCGCGAAGTTGAGTTGCAACGTCCTCGACCGCTGTTTCTTCCTTATGTCTGCCCCTGCCCACAGGTAGAGGTAAGGCTGTCTACATCTTACCCTCTCCTCAGACCCTACCTTAGCTTTGCTATTGGTGAGATTAACCAAGTATGATGATGATTTATATGATTTATTTACGCTTCTTTCTTTTGAATACAACTCCGTTTTCAAGATTGTTCGGTCCCAGGCACCGTTACCAAAAAAAAAAAAAAATCTTTTTCTAATACAATTCTTTTTCTTATTTTTCACTCAAAGATAACCGAAAAAAATATGTTTTGTATCGATCAAAAACCGTAAAAACAAAACTGATATTTGTTTCGATAATACCGATACTTTTACAATGTTGTTCAGTCGGAATCGGTTATATCATTTTATTCCTTCTTTTGGAGGAAGCATTTGGTTTCTTGTGGTAAAGTTGACCTACTCAAACAGGCCAAGTGACAATTCACCATTGGCCTTTGTAACTACAGATCTATTTTTTTTATTTTTAAACAATTCATACTTTATTTATTTATTTATTCTTACCTGCATCTGCATTGTTTTCCATGTGATGAGGAGAGAAACAGACAAAGCTGCCCTTGTATATTTATTTATTTTATTTTTATTAATTAAAGATGATCATATAATAATTAGATTGCATAACATCTAAGTTTTGCCTTTTGAACATGATACTCCTTTACATATACTATAATACTGTTTTAAAGCAAAAGTTGGTTATCTATATATATAGTTATATACACACACATTAAATTAAGATAAAGATTAAGGAAACTAATTCCAATATGTTTGGATAAAGGTTTTACAAAGAGGGGGCAAAAACTAAGTCATATTAATAAACAAATATAAATATAAATATATTATATAGTATAAGTAAGCCAATTTCATTAATGGTACTAAAGTGCTTGATTGTAGTGGTGAGACTGTATTTTAATAAAAAAATATGCATAGTAAATTCAAATATGCATGAGGGACCTTGTGTATCTTGAATTTCTCTTTAGTACTTTGTTGGGTAAAAATTAATAATAAATAAATAAATTTTTGTTAGAATTGGTAAGGTGAAATAGGTGTGGAATGCCCCCACAACGCCCTAAACACCGCCCCTACACTGCCCCCGGGCGTTTTGGGACTTTTTTGGTCCTGAGCAGCGTGGAATTTTTAACGCTCGATTTTGGGTGTTTTTGCCTTGAACCAATTATCCATCTTCCTCCACGTGGAAAGAGGGCGTGAAAATCCCCTCCCCACTACACTCGGTCTTAGCCGGAATTGACATAGTTTCGCACGAAAGTGCATACTTTTGTCAGAAGTTCAAGATCTGCCACTGCAAATACAGTGGAAGCTTTCTCTAATAATTTGACTATAGATGTTAGTAATTTGAATGTAAACTATTCTCTAAAATGTAGATCCATGAAGACTTGGTAGGCATATTGATTATTGGCTAGCATTTGTTAAAGAAGCTTACCACATTTGGGTCACTGTCTATATCATGATCACAAGAAACTGCATTGTAGACTTTTATCATATATATTGACCTTATTTTTTGTGTTCAATGATGTGATTAGGTGAAAATGGCACAATGTTTAGCTCCTTCGGCGCAATGGCAGATGAGGCTAACAAAGAACGCGATGGAACCAAATTCGATGACATCCAAAATGTTTAACTCTTTTTCTTTGAAGCCAAGCAAGAAAGGAGCCATCAAAACCGCCACGAAATTTAGAATATGCGCTTCAGCAAATGGAACGATTAACAGGATGGAAGACTTACTAAACTTGGATGTGACTCCTTACACCGACAAGATCATTGCTGAATACATTTGGCAAGTTTTTTCCTTCAAAATTCAATAGAAAAAGATTTTGTATTCACATGCATAAATGTTTCGTATGCTTTGCTTCATTCGCTTCATGCCTTTTATGTTTTGAAACAGGATTGGCGGTTCTGGGACAGACGTGCGCAGCAAATCAAGGGTATATTGGCTTTTGATGCTTTAATATAATTTTGTTGAAATAAATAATGGTTTTATTTTATTTTATTTTATCATTTATTTTGCAGACAATCTCGAAACCAGTTGAGCATGCGTCTGAGCTTCCAAAGTGGAACTACGATGGATCAAGTACTGGGCAAGCACCCGGAGAAGACAGTGAAGTTATCTTATAGTAAGTCTTAACACTCAAGTGTCAAATATTTTTGCGGTGAAGTAACTGTAGTTAAAATTCGATTTTCCAGCCCCCAGGCGATCTTTAAGGATCCTTTCCGTGGTGGAAACAACATCTTGGTGAGTTTAAGCATTTTTTTTCCGTATATAAGCTGCAAAGAACAACGGTATTATAGATTAAGATTAACTCTAATTTGTACCGTTTTTGATAGGTGATCTGTGACACATACACACCACAAGGCGAGCCTATCCCTACAAACAAACGTGCTAAGGCTGCTGAGATTTTCAGTGATCCTAAAGTTGTAGACCAGGTCCCCTGGTAGGTTTTTCCGTTGAAAATGTTTTGATTTCTTTCTCGTGCAACTAAACGTTAGAGATGAACTCTTGAGCTTTTGGTAATTACGTCAAGTTTTCTAACGCATTTCACGAATCTGATCTTAGGTTTGGAATTGAGCAAGAATACACTTTGCTTCAACCAGACGTGAAGTGGCCTTTGGGTTGGCCCGTTGGAGGCTACCCTGGTCCTCAGGTACTATTCATCATCTTTTTATAATCATTTTGACCCATTTAGAAACAAGAGTTTTTATTTTAATTAAAAATTTATTTTGGTAAAAATTACAGGGTCCATACTACTGTGGTGCTGGAGCGGATAAGTCCTTTGGAAGAGACATTTCGGATGCACATTACAAGGCTTGCTTATACGCTGGAATTAACATCAGTGGAACCAACGGAGAAGTTATGCCCGGACAGGTTTTCTCCTACTCATACTCCTATTTTTTCTAATAAATTATAAACAGAAATATCGTAACAGCAGTTATTATTCACAGTGGGAATTCCAAGTTGGTCCTAGTGTCGGAATTGAAGCCGGAGACCATATCTGGTGTGCTAGATACCTCCTTGAGGTGAATCATCTAAATCGTCATTATTCTTAACTATGCAATATTTGTTTAAACATTTTATTTCAAACAGAATCTATAACCGAAGCTTATATCTTGCGTACTTTATTGTTTGCCACAGAGAATTACTGAGCAAGCCGGCGTTGTCCTGACACTTGACCCTAAGCCGATTGAGGTAATCGAAATATTTCTTTTCAGCTATAATTATTTTATCTTATCCTTTTGACCGTGTAGAAACAAAGCATAACCGACCCGTTCATAAGTTACTGGGTTGAAATTGCCACTCTTTATGTTTTTAAAATTTAAATGGATTTGCGTTGTCAGGGAGACTGGAACGGAGCAGGATGCC
Source organism: Ambrosia x helenae (assembly GCA_030844895.1). Taxonomy (NCBI): domain Eukaryota; kingdom Viridiplantae; phylum Streptophyta; class Magnoliopsida; order Asterales; family Asteraceae; genus Ambrosia; species Ambrosia x helenae. The sequence goes on from JAUTDX010007332.1 coordinate 125,334, forward strand.
ACACTAATTACAGGTACTTAAGTCGTTACTATTACCGTTAAAGAGCAGATTTAAAAAAAAATAGATATATTCTTAATGTGTCCTTTTGGTTTACAGTACAAAAGCCATGAGAGAAGAGGGTGGATTTGAGATAATAAAAAAGGCGATTCTAAACCTTTCACTTCGCCACACTGAACACATCAGCGCTTACGGAGAAGGAAATGAAAGAAGATTGACAGGGAAACATGAAACTGCGAGCATTAACCAATTTTCATGGGTATATACAACATATTATTTAAGTTTTTACAATATGAAACCAGGGTAATGGTTCTCAAACGTTTCTTAACCGAAACTATTGGCATTTGGTCAACTTGCAGGGAGTAGCTAATCGTGGTTGCTCAATCCGTGTGGGTCGTGACACTGAGAAAGCAGGCAAAGGTATCATTATCCTTTTTGTTTTATAATGTTATTTCTAACATTTATAATAAATTCACAGCCCTACTTATTTACATTATACTCGTTTTAAGTTCTGTTTTTGCAATGATTAATGTGTAGGTTACTTGGAAGACAGGCGTCCAGCATCAAACATGGATCCATATACAGTGACAGGATTACTTGCAGAAACCACCATCCTGTGGGAGCCCACGCTCGAGGCTGAAGCACTCGCTGCTCAGAAGTTGGCATTGAATGTGTAGGGTTGATCCATGTTCTTTGAAAGCTTGGTTTTCTGTTTCTAGTTTGATTTCTTCGACGTCTTGTAAATAAAGGTCCCAAAAAGTCATCATATTCAAAGCTTTTTGTAGCAACTGGTTGTTTTTTTATGAGATGATTATTGGACAATTTATGCACATTTTTATGTGTTTATAAGTACATTTGGGTCTGTTCTCTTATGTCAGGTTGGCAATTCGGATCGTGTCTAGTTTGATCAACATAAGCTTGTGTCACTTTTCTGTTGACCCATTTCTGAACCTGTTTAATTTCATATTGGATTCGGTTTGTGTCTTGCAATTCATTCTAGGTTCCGTCGTGTTTTGTTTTGACCCATTTTTACAGCATATATCTCAGTTTGGGTTGGTTTAGTTTTGAAGTTGGAGCACCCTTGGTTTTAGAAGACTTGAGGCGCTCCAAGGCCTATAGGCTCCAAAAGTAAAGGCGCAGGGCTTCAACCGCGAGGCGAGTGCTTCACGTACGTGAGGCATCATTTATTATATAATATTTATAAATTAGTTTAATATGATATTTACCATATTATTAATCACTAAATAATAATTAAAAAAAAAGATAATAAAGAGAATTAAACACAATTTAAATTCATATACAACTAAACAGACTAAATGTATACCCAGTTTAGCTCTATGTTTAATCAAAGGGCTTGAAAAAAAAAAAAAAAAAAAAAAACCAAAAATTACATAATCAAACTCTAACCTGCTGGTTTCTGCACACTGTTTTACTGTATTTGCTTAGGCTGCAAATTGTACCACGACTTACAACTCCGGCAGCCTAATTCCAATCAACTGCACATCAAATCCGACCAACACCGCTTGCTGTCACAAGAGCAAAAAACGACGCCTCAGCACAAAAGCGACACATCAGAATGCCTCCAGTAAATCCTCACCTCACCACATTTGAAGTGATTTTAATTTTTACCACTGCCTCTAGCGCCTCAGGCCACAGATGCGCTTTTTTAAACCAAAGAAACCCCACCCTATTTAAGAGGGTGTTTGGGATTGCGTTTTGAATCTGATTTGTAGATTATTGTGTTTTGAAAACGCAGATAATCAGTTTTTTAGGCTACCAAAACGCAATAATTTATAAGCAACTTCACCCTTGCTTTTACAAAACGCATAATCTGTTTTGAATAATCAATTCCAAACATTCCCTAATTTGAGCAGTTTTGGTATAAAAAAAATGAGGTGGCTTAGTATCATTGGTTGTTTTGATTTTGGTACTTCGGATATTTAGTTTGCGCCCCTAGTACCCTAATTATTCAATGGTGTTTCAAAATATATAATTTACCATGCAAACTAATGATACCTTCTACAATCCACTTCAATGACACTTTTAGAAATTAATTAACTCATGAGGTTGTGGAATTGTATACATTATATGTTGATGTATCAATAGAAAGAAAAAAAATCATTGAAAGTGTTGGTAAATTTTAAATCCAATATTCCTAAAAAGACAAAAAAAAAAAAAGAGTTAACAGCCAAAACATTCCCTGTGGTTTGATGATTTTTGCCAGTCCAGCCCAAAATAAAAATAATTGCTTGAACAGTCCCATTAGTTTTACGAAATACGCCAAAACAGTCCAATTACTTAACGGGGTTAACTCAATCTCGTTAAGTTATGGGCAAAATATAGTTTAATATACTTTTTGAAATATACTTTTTTGAAAGTGGTTGTGAGTGGATGAGAGATTAAATGTTACGATAAAAGTATAAAAAAATATTATTTAATTGTAAAGGAAAGAGAAAAAAATATTGTTTTTAGTTTAATTATAAAGTTGGAGATAGAGATCCTAGTGGGAATACTCTAATAAGAATATAAAAGTGGAAGGTAATGGACGATTTTGTCCCTGACTTAACGAGGATTAGACTGTTTTTGACGCATTTTGTGAAACTAAAGGGGTTGAGGCTGTTCAAGCAATTATTTTGATTTTGGGCTCGACTGGTAAAACCACCCAGCCCCATAGACTGTTTTGACTATTAACTTAAAAAAAGAAAAAAAAAAAAAAAGGTGTTAGCAAGTTTTACTGAAAACAATAAAAGGCAGAACCTTTGAAAATATCAACATATCCTTCATCCTTGGATGAAGCAAACACCACCATAAACCATCCACACAAACCAAATGAACCTCCAAATCCATCCAACCCCTCATTTCACACTCTCTTCCCAAAACCCCCATATCTTCATCCTTCCTCAATTCCCCCCAAACCCAAAAAAGTTCCCAAAACATACTTATAACAACACCACCAACCCCTGTTCAAGACCCTCATCAAATGCACCCAAAACAGTGACTCTAACCCATCAAAATTTGATAAACTGCTGCCAAATAATATTATCTCAGCTGAAAAGATCCTTAGGTCCATTGCAGGGGCAACTTCTAGTCCCATTTGTCAGTTCATTTCCTCACCCACCACTTTCTTGCACTCTGTTGATCCCAGAATTAAATTGGTATCTTTTTTTAAGTCTTTTTTTTTTCTTTTTGCAGTTTCTTGTTTGGAATTTGTAGGTCTTTGTAAAGATTGAAATGGGTTTGGTTAAAGATTGAATTTTTTTTATTGGGTTTGGTTAAAGATTGATTTTTTTTTAATTGTGTTTGGTTAAAGATTGGATTTTTATTGATTGGGTTTGGTTAAAGAGTGGAAAAACACGCCAAAGCTTGCGAAGATAACCAACATGTTTTCGTCGCCTTGGCTTTTGATACCTTTGGTTCCTCGGCACCGGAAGCTATCCGTTTCCTGACAAGGGTCCAACGGGTTATTCATAGCAATGCTTCGACTCCGGGGGCAGGGGTTTGTGTTTAGTAGATTGGGGTTTGCGATTTAGAAAGGTGTGGCGACGTAGCTTGTTGCCCGTCTGCCTGTTTTAATGTAATTTGACAGTCATGAAATGAAAAACATTAGTTTCATTTGCTAAAGAGTGGATTTTTATTGATTGGGTTTGGTTAAAGAGTGGATTTTTATTGATTGGGTTTGGTTAAAGATTGATTCTTTATTCATAGGGTTTGGTTAAAGATTGATTTTTATTTGTTCTAAAACCTAATTCTTTGGTTTTATGGTTGTTTTCTTTATCTTAAATCTGGGGTTTTATAATAACAGTAAATTTAGGGGTATTACTCATGTAGGGTGGGTGTGCAGTGGGTGAATTGTTGATCCCGAACATGCCCGTATATTTCCTTGTGTCAAAGACATCGACTTTAATTGTTAAATCGAAAACACGACCGTTTAACCCATTTGTAAATGTGTAAAATGGGTTGATAGACGATTTAAACAGGCCGGGTTAAACATGTGAACCCCTAAATATGACCTGTTTAGTTCAACGAGTTAAACATGTCAACCTGTTAGATATGACAACGCAAAAACATGATTATTTTGGGCTATTGATGGTGTCTAGGATTGCCACTGCTAAGTAGCTTAATCTAACTCATACTTTTAAATGTTCATTTGCGTTTTCGGCCGTTTCTGTAATAGCCCTTAGGTTATTGATTTTTGTAGAGAACTATTCATTTCAGCGTTATTAGCGTTAGAAGATAAACATATTGTAAAATTCATATTAGTTTCCCTAGTTGACATTTTGTCAAAAAAGATGCATCAACCGTCGTATTCATCTTTACTTTGGCCTTTTTATGCCAGTTTCATCGATTGATGCAACTTCTCCACAGTTTACGGTTAGAATTGTTTAGGTTTATTTTCAATACATTGTAGACATTCGCATTTACCGATTTCTGCATCTCACTTGTGCAGGCATGGCTTCTGGTTTTAGTAGTTATACCCGCAAGGACACATATATACATGCGTTTTGGATTAATCACGTTTCTGGCTACATTGTCTGTATGGATACTACCAAGGCAAACTTGGGTGGTTAGTATCGTCGTTTTTCTTATTGCTTATGTATTTTCTTTATCAATTGTCTTCTTGAAGATAGTAATTTGCTAATGCAGGGAAACTCCCTTTGTAGGATCAATTAGGAAGAACCGCTCTGTTATCTGGGATTTTGTTTCTAATGGTGGGGCTCGGTGCAGATAGTGTTCCCATGGTGGTTCAGTCAAGAACTCCGCCGCCATCAATGACGGGCTTGCCCAATATTCCACCGTCTTTTGATGGTTATTCTTATCTACTGTTCAAATTAGGACCGTTGCAGCTTACAAGAAAAGGGCTGTCTCTGGCGAGTACGACGGCTTGCTTAACCTTTTCTGTACGTTTACTTAACTTTTGTCGTCTAAATTCTAAAACTGTAAATAAAGAATTGTATTTTAACTTTCACTGTTAATGACTTTGTTATATATGATTCAAATGTTGTTTTAACTTTTGTTGTAGATTTTTCAAAGTGCAAGTCTTTGCTTGACAACTACTACGCCAGAACAACTTGCGTTTGCTCTACAATGGTTTATGAAGCCTTTGGCATATGTTGGCGTCCCAGTCGCTGAAGTTATTCTTACTCTTCTACTATCATTAAGATTTATCAACCTTGTATTCGATGAGGTGAGGTGGACTTATTTCCTTACTGTTAGAGGTGGCAAAATGGGCGGGCCGACAGATTGGGTAACATCTCAAAACGGATTGGTTCAGATTAAGTCGTCCCATAAAACAGTTTTTTCCTTTTTAGTTTATTCCATAACCTAAACCGACCCATTAATAAAATTGCCACCTCCGGTTAGTTAAGGTATAAGATATATCCGCGAATCTTACAATGTGTAGTAATGTACTAATTGTAGGTCCGGATTGTGGCATTGGGAATCGTATCGCGGAGGATAAATTGGAAACAGTTGGCTACAATGGAGACCGTTGAAGGTAAATCTACTAAATCAATCTTAAGAACGCTTTAGACGTTCTCTTCAATTAAAAATAACATTTTTCTTATTTATTTGCGTTACACTCTGAAATTGCAGTTTTCTTTACATACATCCGTCGGATCTTCAAAAACATATTTAATCACGCGGAGCAGATAACACAGGTTTGAGATATTTGTCACTTTGTTGAAAAGCAAACATTGTTCTTATACAACCGCAAAGTATGATTTTTTTTATTTTTTGTATTTTTGTGTGGCGTTTTACAGGCGATGACAGTGAGAGGGTTCCGGGGTGACAGCAGTTCCCACAAGGTTTACTTCTCATCAGCGTCTTCTGCACCAATTCCAAACATGGTATCACTCGTCACACTCGTTTGACTTATAGGTGCTGCTGCTTTGTCTGAGTATATACTTATTTGAGGCTAAATGATAGTATGACCAATTCATTATGGGTCAGTTATGATTTGTTTGGACTCATTTAAAGATTTTTAGCAGTATGGTCCGGCCGGCGCAATCAGGTTCGTTTATATCAAGTTTATTCAGCATAGCGTCATCAAAAATTGTCAACTTTAAAGTAATCCAGTTGATTTCTTTTAAACGGCCAACGAAACTAATGCCCGACTACCGACTACCTGGGGACGCTCGTCCCTTGGGTGAAAGCTCCCCATACGCTCGGGTTTACCAATAGCGCTGCGTAACCTAAGCCCGCAAGTTCCCGAATCGGGGAAAACCCGCCCGCCATAAGGCCCGCTACGGTAAAACCCAGGTGGGATCAGATTCGAACTTGAGACCTTTCAGCCTCAAGCTCTAATCCTCATTTCCCATATCACTCCACTACGACCGGGACCTCTATCAATGTAACTCATTTATCTAAAACGGGTTACACGGTTAACAAGATGACTTGTTACTAAATATTTGTATTCTTTCAGTTATAATTTTAAACAAGTTGGTGGGTTGCTCAGTTTATTAAGCGCTATAACCTGTTTATGAAATGGTGGTTATAGGAAACATGATCTCTTTTGTATGTGTATATTGATTATCAAATCTGTTAAGCGCCATGACGGTGGGAGGGGTGCTCAATTAGACTACATTGGATTCCACCAATCTTGTACGGACACATCACTTTTACGAAAACATGATCTCTTTCGTATGTGTTATCCAGTTGATTTCTTTTGAACGGCCAATGAAGCTAATGCCTCACTACAGGGATGCCTGCCCCTTGGGTGTAGACGTGAGCAAAAAAACCGGTTTGGGGACCGGAACCGCACGAACCGAACCGAATCGGTTCGTTCTCAAACCGGTTCCTACACGAACCGGTGCGGTTTCATATACGAATCGTAGGTTCGAGCATCGATTCCCCATTTTTCCACGAGAAACCGAATCGAACCCAAAAATCGGTTTGAAGCCGGTTCGGACCGTTTGAACGTTTTGAACTTTAGAAACTAGTCGTTAGGCTCGTTTTTGATGTTTTTGACCGTTAACTTTGCTTCTAAATCACCATTTGCCATCCCAACTTAGTATAAATAGGTTTTTAGATGTTTTGGGTTGATCACAACACTCAAAAACGTAAAAAACGAACTCGAAAAACCAAAAAACGCAACCGTATCTCCCGTTTTTTCCGCTTTGCTTCTTTGTTACATCTTCCATGGCTTCATCAAACCCATCCCAAACCGTTTCCTCAAACCAACCCACCTTTGTTAGTCGAAAACCGAAAAAAAATAATAAAAGTCGAATTTTTATGTTTATATTTTTTCTTATCCTCCTATTTTTTTTTTAAATTGTGCGCGAAAGAACGATTAAGAACCGAAACAAACCGAAACCGAAACTGAACCGAAACCCGCTCTTACGAATCGACAAAACCGGTCCAAAACCGAACCAGTTTGGAACCGAAACTGGTTCGGCAAAAAAAACCGATTTGCTCACGTCTACTTGGGTGAAAGCTCCCCATACGCTCGGGTTTACCAATAGCGATGGGTAACCTAAGCCCACAAGTTCCCGAACAGGGGAAAACCCGCCCACCAAAAGGCCCGCTACGGTAAAACCCGGTGTGATCAAATTCGAACTTGAGACCTTTCAGCCCAAGCTCTAATCCTCATTTCCCATGCCACTCCACCACAAGGGTGGGGGGCAAAGTAATCCGGTTGATGACCTACTCCACTAGGACCGGGACCTCTATCCATATAACTCATTTATCTAAAACGGGTTACATGGTTAACAAGATGACTTGTTACTAAATATGTGTATTCTTTCGGTTATAATTTTAAACAAGTTGGCGGGTTGCTCAGTTTATTAGCAACCCAACCCATACGCTAACTATTTAGTGAATCGGTTAAGCGCTATAATCTGTTTATTAAACGGTGGTTACAGGAAACATGATCTCTTTCGTATGTGTATATTGATTATCAAATTTGTTAAGTGCCATAACGGTGGGAGGGGTGCTCAATTAGACTACATTGGATTCCACCAATCTTGTACGGACACATCTTTTTACTCTCAACTACCTTAAAACACCTTAATAGATAGTGTGGGGGCGTTACCAAATCGGTAACCATATCCAACGGTCAAATTTGATAAAATAACAGCGCTCACAAAAGGGTTAATTGTATCGGTAACTACTCAACCAATTTGGGGTAACCGAAATAGGTGGTAGACTGCAGTGGTGTCCCCAAATCGGTAAGCATACCTAATTTGGAGTACCACCTCCTTATTAAATAAGTTGGTTACAGGACCATGATAAAAGGTAAAATAATAATAAAAAAAGTGGCAAGTCCAATTACAAGATTGATGCTTGTTTTATAAGAGGAATGTGACACTGAATCCATATAACGGATTTATTATAACAAGTGATATGTCGTCGGATATCATGCAACACTCAATTATGGGGATCCTGATCATGTGGCCTAGTGGTAAAAGGACCGGTTCTTTTTTTGGGGAGCCGGGTTCGATTCCCACGGGAGGCATGTGATGGATACCCCCACCCTTATGGTGGGGTAGGTGGTTGGGAAGTGATGGAGAGACCCTTGACCCTTATGGTCATGGGTTCGACTCCTGATCCCTCCAGGTTTTACCGGTTCACTACCGTCGTGCCTTCGGGCGGGTTTGTGGGCCGGGTTTTCCCTGGAACATGAGACGGGTGGGCCGAAGGGCTCTGTCCGTACGGACTAGAGGCCATCTGGGGCCCCTTCCGGTCATTGGGGGCCGCGTACAGAGTACCCGGCAATACTTTAGTTGGTCCTTAAAAAAAAAAAAACACTCAATTATGTGGGCCACACCCAATTTCTAAATGTTTGTTTTCCACTTTTTAATATTATATTTTGAGTTTAAAAATTGTATACTTTGCAAGTCTTTTAATGTTATATATATATATATATATATATATATATATATTTTGTCTTTAAAACTTTTCTTATATGTTTAAAACTTTTGTTAACTTTCTATGCTTTATTTTTTTTATTTTTTTTTCTATGCTTTATTTCATTCAAAACTTTGTGAACTTTTATATATTTTTATGGTACAAAAAAAAGTGAAAGCGATCTGTTAAATGGGGTTAAAAATCATCGAAGTAGCTTTATTTCCAAACTAGTTTGTGAGGTAGTGTGCTTGTAAAATATTGACAAAGATGTAAAAATGTATAGATCAAAATAGAATATAGAATATCAAGATATCGCTTGCGATATTGTAATGTAATCGAACAATAAAATAGCAAAGAACACGAGATATTACGAGGAAAACCGTTGATCTTATAAGATCGCCGACATAAAACATCGAGAGTTGACAAATGTCACAATGCCTCTGTTTTCAATTTTAAAGGTAAAAGAATACAACTCGGGAACTATTCTGGTAGCACTAAGTGTTACAATGATGATTGTGAGTATAGGGTAAGTGATTTGAAAGATATTAGCTACAATGTAAGTGTTGTGTAAATCGTGAATGAGCAATATGCGCATCACATTAGCCCCGTTATTTATACTATCTAAAGTCATCATCATCATACTCAGTTAATCCCACCTATAGCAAAGCTAAGGTAGGGTCTGAGGAGGGTAAGATGCAGACAGTCTTACCTTTACCCCTATAAATAGAGAGGTTGTTTCCAGTGAGACCCCCGGCTCGATGTGGTTTGGTATCAAGCCTTGGACATAAGACACATAACATTTAGCAATCGGGACAAACCCGATCAGTGCATGTACCCCTTTGTCTTTTGGCTATCCACGCCACCACATGATGCATGATTAAACCGTCCGTCGTTTTTTACGTTTATTTTTCATGAAATTAGTAAAATAACGTTAAAACTAGTGCAACTTTACTTTTACCCCCCAAAAGCCCACATATATACATTATATGCACACACTGTAAGTGAGGTGTTTATACTATCTAAAGTGTAACAATCTATTCGAGATATCCGAGATACAAGAATGCTCTTGTGACCGTTTGTAGACTTCTTCAACCATGTTCCAACGTTCATCTTTCAATGTCCGAATCTCTTGCATGAGCAAGTCTTATAATAATTCCCTGCATTTATCGGATAACATACACAAGAAATTAATCAGTAAAGTATCAGGATTAAGTTTAGGATATCGAACATATCCTTTATTCAAGGTTCCTAACTAAAAGCATGTTTGGGATTGAGTTTGGAAACAACTTATTGACTTATTTTATTGACTTATTTACTTTTTTGAAAAAGCCAATAAGTCAATAAGTCATTTTGAAAAGCCAGGATTTAGAGGGTGTTTGGGATTGAGTTTCAAAACAACTTATTGACTTATTAGCTTTTTCAAAAAGCCAATAAGTCAATAAGCTGTTTGTGTAACCCAAAAGCACTTTCTGTTTTGACTTTTGGCTTTTAGCTTTTAAGGGTGAAAAAGTTGTTTTTGAAAAGTTAGAAATCCTGGCTTTTGACTTTTGGAAAAAAATTACAAATATACCACACATACAACCAATATTCACAATAAGTTAAGCGAAACACTTAAAAAAACAATTTTTTGACTTTTTGACGTTTCTCATCCCAAAAGCTAATCCAAACACTTTTTTCAAAACTCCTTTTCAAAAAGTCATAAGCCAATAAACACTTTTAACCAAAAACACTTTTGCATCTCCAAACTCAATCCCAAACACCCTAGTGCTTTTCCAATAACTTATTGACTTATTGGCTTTTCAAAAAGTTAATAAGTCAATAAGTTGTTTCCAAACTCAATCCCAAACACCCCCTAAGACTCAAAATATTGATCAAAATATTGATCAGAATTTCCACCCATAACATTAGTTATATAAAAAGTTAAAATATTAAACTACGCATACATTAAAATGAAATGAAGTGTCAAACCATCTAACCTAAAACTCATTTTTTTTTCAAAATTCTCGACATTAAAAACCAAAAACCATTTTTTTTTTCTTTCATTTTTTCTGTTAAAAAAGATGTTACAAAAAACTCAAATCTAAAAAAAGCAAAAAATGAGACTTGCAAATATAGAAGCTATAAAAAGAATTACAAAACTGTTAAAAGAATAAAAAAGAGGATATGAAACTTAAATACCTTGTAAAGTAGACCTGCAATTTTTAGTAAATGTCAATAAGAATTACAAGTATAAAAAAAGGATCATGTTATTTACACCGGTTTTTTAGGGTTTTATAGCCCTCTACGGCCTGTAGAGACGGCTCGTAGAGGCCTCTACGGGCCGTAGAGGTGTCAGAGCATTGAAAACCACATCCCTCTACGGCTCGTAGAGGCCTCTATGAGCCGCAGAGGACCCTCTACGACCCGTAGGGGCCTCTACAAGTCGTAGAAGCTGATGCAAATAAGTTTTGAGGTGATACAAACAGGGGGCTAAAAACCCGTTGTGTGTCAATTGTCATAAAAAGATAGTATTTAGCCCCTTGTCATCTATCATCCGTGACCTACATACTTGATGAATAAACAAGAAGATATGAAAACATTCAAGAACATAACCCCACTTTAATAACTATGTCACCGACAATATCAACAAGAGACAATATCAACACTTGGTTTTTAACAAAACAACTTATATGCTTTATGTAATTCATTCAATAAAGTCCAAAAAACCAAAATAAAGATCAAATTATTGACTCTACATAAAATAATGTTACTGAAAAACGACAACATACCCAGTGAAATCACACAAATAATAAAGTTATTGGTAACTGGTAAGGTCTAGAAGACTAAAAAGTAAGTTTAAAATAAAAGTTTTACGTAAGACATAAATACTAAATAGTCTTTAAAACAAAGGCCATCAACCGATTTGATTCACAAAACGAACCTGATTTGATATAAAAAATCATAAGAACCACATAAACACTCGTGTTGTCGTACATGTTATTCCAGATTTCACATTCGCAACTTACAAATGTTTGTCATTTACCACAATTCTCTACTTAAAATTGGTTTCTTCCGCACCCTAACAAAAATATTATTATTCTTTAACCCATGTTAACAATTCACTAAGGGTGCAAACGAGCCGAGTCGAGCCCGAGCTCTACCAGGCTCAAGCTCGAGCTCGATTGACTTATAAGAGCTCGAGCTCGGCTCGTGAGCTCGATAAGTGAAGCTCGAGCTCGGGCTCGTTTACTAAACAACTTTAAATGAGTGGTAAATATTATTAAATATTAAAAAAGAACTAATGTTACACTAGGCTCGATAAGGCTCGACGAGCCTAACAAGCTTCACATGCCAGGCTCGAGCTCGGGCTCGATAAATAAATGAGCTTTATTTTAGGCTCAAGCTCGATAAAGCTCGGCTCTTTACGAGCTTTTTACCAAGCCAAGCTCAAGTAGCTCGCGAGCGGCTAGGCTCATTTGCACCCCTACAATTCACACCAAAACACCACATCAACATCCAAAAAAAATCTTCACCAAAGTTAAAACTAACAAATAATAAAAAGTATGCAACTTTATATTCATAAGAGTAAAGTCCTTTTTGAGTCCCTGTGGTTTGGTCGTTTTAACTACTTGAGTCCAGAATTCAAACTTGTCTCAATCTGAGTCCTACTGGTTTCTAATTTTAACCACCTGAGTCCAAAATACTAACTCTGTTAGATTTTCTCAGTTAGATTTTATAAAATTACCAAAATACCCTCACCATTAAAAACAAATATATACAGACAAAGCTCACTTTGTCTCTCTCTCTCACACACACACACAAACCTGCACTCACTGATCTCTTCCCTAACCCTACCCCAACCGGCAACCCCACTGCACCTCCACCACTGCCTCACCACCGAACCCTCTAATCTCAGCACCTTCAATCGAACCCTCAATCGAACCATATTCGAACCCCAACCCAGACCCAGACCCTTCAATCGAACCCTCTGAGGTCGCTGTCACTGTCCCCTGAACATATATATGTAACCAGCTTCTAGATCTCCAAACGTCTCCACCGTTGCTCGCATAACGAACTCGTAATTGTTACCAAATCTGTACTATTGAACCCAAGTCAAGACCCACTCGAACCCAGATCTGTATTATTGAACCAAATCGGAGACGCGTCGTCAGATGGTGGTCGGGGCGGCGTTTCCGTCGTGATTCTGTCAGGAACCACCGTAGGCCACCTTAGTTAGTGGTGGTCGGGACTGCCTCCTGCCATTGTCTTTCTCTTCCTAAAATCCTTGAGGGGTGATGTGGGTGGTGCGTAGGGGTTGAGGATGGTGGTGGGTAGGGGTTGAGGATGGTGTTGCCGCCGTGAATGGTGGCCGGAGCCCTCATTGGTGATGGTGATGTGACAATGGTGGGTACTGGGTAGGGGTTGAGGATGGTGGTGGCTGTAGGGTGGTGTAGTGGTGATGGTGAGGTGGTGTGGAGAGGGAGAGAGTGAGAGAGAGAGATGTGTGTGTTGTGTTCAGATATATATATATATATAATAATAATAATAATAATAAAATACTCTTTTAATAATAGTAAATAATAATAATAAAATTGTAAATTTATTTTTAATGGTAAGGGTGTTTTGGTAATTTCATAACAATCTAACTGAGAAAATCTAACAGAGTTTGTTTTTTGGACTCAAGAAGTTAAGATTAAAAACCATTAGAACTCAGATTGAGACAAGTTTGAATTCTGGACTCAAGTAGTTAAAACGACCAAACCACGGGGACTCAAAAAGGACTTTACTCTATTCATAAAGATTCACTTATCTTGAATGTATTCATACAAACAAACATAAGCATACAATTACACAAATTATTATCCATAAACAACATGATTATACTTATCTTTAATCCACCTAAAACTCTTCCTAAAAGACCCTTTAACCTTCCCTTCAACAGAGTACACTTTATACCCTGCAACTCTCTTCTTCCTCTGAAACTCAGCATCACCAAAGCTCCAACCTTTTGTCACTGACCCATTAACAGACTTCCCTTTCTTCAGCTTCAAATCATTAGCAACAACAATATCCATATTCTTTTGTGGGTATTTGTAGGAAGAAGCATATGAAACACTGTATGATCTGAAATCACGAGGTGGGTCGAATTCTTTTGGGTTTGGGTCATTGAATTGATGTATTTGCATGTCTTGATGGGTGTGATTGGTTGGTTTTGGGTTGAAATCAGCCATGGATTTGTGGGTTGGGAGTTTGAGGAGAGAGGAGACAAGGGAAGTCGTATTGGGAAGGTTGTGAATAGTCAACACAAATTGTAAACATTGACATGTGAATGTGTGATCTAATAATAATAATAATATTATGAAATTGATTTGGTGGTGTGTAAGTTAGGTCATGTTACATGTACAATTGGTTTTTTTGTCAAACTATCTTTTTGAGAAATTGAAATGTAACTAATGTTTTTAATGGGACATTTAGTGTTTTTAATGAAATATTTAATGTTTTTAGGTTTTCTAGAGTTTTTTTTGACAAGTGACTGGTTTTAAGGAAAATGAGGTGTATTGATGAAAAGATCATGTTAGTGAACCAAACACATTTAATGTTGACTGACTCAGACGTAGTCTTTTATTGGAATAATTAAGAGGCTACCAAACAGCCCCTTAGTAATACTTAAATGAAACCGCCATCATGAATCCGTTAGTGACAAGTCATCGTTATCAATCGGTGAGGTCCGTTCTTCTTCCTGTTGGAGCAAACAATTGGTATTACTAGAAGAAAACAAAATCGCAACACACACGATATGTGGAGGAACTCTTCGACTCTATTTTATTAATTAAGATTGATAATCAAATACAAGGGCATTTGGCCTCAGTGGCGTAGCTTTGTTGGGGCAGGCGGGGGCGGCCGACCCCCCCTGAATTTTGGCGCAGAAGTTTCGATTATATATTATTCGTATAGAAAATTTTGGAAATATAGGGTTTTGACCTCCCGAAACTAGTGACTTCCGACCCTCGGGCGACTTCCGACCCCCCGAACCTTCGGGTCAAGCTTCGCCACTGTTTGGCCTAGTGGTATCAAGGTATCGGATAAGGCTTTGCCTTTCGAAGTGGTGAGGGGTTCAAAACTCATGGGTGATAAAAAAGTTAGCCGTTCAAAAAAAATAATACATAATACCCTATGCTATTTATAATAACAAAAAGAAACTAATCATACTAGGATAAGGACTCATACTAGAATTAGGATTCCTACCTTTTAGCAAACTTAAATATAAAGATGTATAATAAACTAAATTATTATGATAATCTTCAGGGATTAATATATTCAACACACCATGGGCTGGCATAACAGGTTACACGAACATGTTAAGACACGAACATGAAACCTATAAACACGAGCACGACACAAAATCTAATCGTGTCATTTTTTTTCAAACACGAACACAAACTTGCACGATAATTAACGAACACCTAGTAAAATAGGTTAACACGACAAGACACGATAAGACATGAGAATACATGATAAGACACGACAAGACACGATAAGACACGACAAGACATGATAAGAAACACGATAAAACACGATAAGACCTGTTAAGACACGAACACGAAACCAAAATAAACAGGTCTTAACATGTCGACCTGTTATAGACACAGAATCTGTTAAGGCCAAACACGAAACCTGTTAAAATCGTATAGGTTCCTGTCAGATTATTGTGTTCGTGTCTGAATTGCCAGCCCTAAAGTTTGTTGCTTATATTCTATTAGCTCTTAAATTTTGATGTGTTCTTCACAGTAGATTTAAAAGTTATTTGTTAGAATGTATTTGCTTAAGTTTGTTCATGAAAGTTATACAATTTAGTGCGTGAATATACCTCAAGAAACGAATAGAACTAAAATATTTATTGTAACTAGTAATGAGGAGAGTAGAGGGGGGTGGTGACAGATAGAGGGTGAGCACACATCGCTTCAAGCATGTAAAACTCGGAACTTGCAAGAAAGGCCTTGTGTGCTCACTCTCTTCTGTCACCGCTCTTTACCTTTACAATATTCTATTAAATACGTGTGGATGGAACACATGTCTTGTTTGCAACCATAGAAAGAAACCATATTTTGGTTGAAGCTTTCCTTAATCAGCAAAGCCGTAAATATATAAGTTGGTGGTACTCATGCACCATCACATTATTTTGTGCATGAATTGATGTGTGATTAACAAGTAGAGGTATGTCTCCCTTATATAGATTCTTGAAAGTTACTTTCCATGCCGTTCCAAGAATATTATTATCATTATATATTCAAGAATCAGCATAATAGGTTATGTATGTATACATACACAACATATACATAGTTATTAGACTATCAGGAGTGGGGGCGGGAGAGGGGCGGGAAGGGTGGCGTGGGGCGGAGGGCGGGAGGGGATCCACTGGCGTGGGGCTTGGGGTGGGGGTGAGGTGGCAGCGATCTATTGGTCAGTTTTTTTTTTTTTTTTTTTTTTAACTTTAACACAATATAATATTATTTCCTTCCCCCCTCTTCCCCCCTTCCACTCCCCACAATTATTTTCCTCCCCACAAGGGTCCCACAAGTGCCACATGGCGCTTCATCCCCCTCTTTCCCACCCCCGCTCCTTATAGTCTTAAGATAGATAATAACTTTTAGAGTTGAAGAAACCATGCATGTGTCGATGTATGTATGGGGAAGAGCTAAGGGTGGTTCCTAATCATCATCTTTAAAATAAAAGAAAGAAGTCAAAAAGGAATGAAGGAATATATATATATATATGGTGATGAAAAGAAAGAAACAATCAATCAAAACTCAACACACCAAGTATCTTGGGCACCAAAGTAACCTAAACCTAAAGTATATATGCTTTATGTTAATAATGAAATATTATTGATGCTTAAGTTGGAGTTGAAAAGTTTGGCTTTACCTCCTTTATGGGCACATAGTACGCACTGACTCTAAAAGATGTTAAGGTTAATCCTCAAATCATTATACATGTTCCAAATTAAAGATGCCCTAGTTTCAATCTATACATATAATATTTAGGAGCATTTTGGGACACTTGGAAATCATTTACCACCCTAGCATTTAATGGTCATCCCTCATGGCACAATGTGGTAATTTATAAAATTTTCTTTTTTTTAATCAAAAATCCATAAAATACATATAATTAAAAATATCCGGGTGGATAATGCAGGAGAATTCACATCCCAATCTTTTAATGACTATAGTATGTCGATTGGGATAAATGTTGAACATCTAGTGCCTCATGTTCACACACAAAACGGTTTAGCTGAATCTTTAATATACGATTACAAATAATCGCTAGACCGCTCCTCATGAGATGTAAGCTACCATCTTCTGCATGGGGCTATGCTATCTTGCATGCCGCTGCACTGATTAGATTAAGACCAACTGCTGATCACGAATACTCCCCATTACAACTGGTCTCCGGACGAGAACCAAGTTTGTCCCACCTTAGAATTTTTGGTTGTGCGGTATATGTACCAATATCGCCACCACAACGTACCACAATGGGACCCCAAAAGAAGACTGGGCATTTACATTGGTTTTAGCTCTCCGTTTATTATCAAATATTTAGAACCATTGACGGGAGACATGTTTACAGCACGATATGCTGATTGTCATTTTAATGAAACAATGTTCCCAGTCTTAGGGGGAGATAAGAATAAAGAAAGACTGGTAACACAAGAAATAACATGGAATGCATCATCACTATCAAATCTCGACCCTCGAAGTGGTCAATGTGAATATGAAGTCCAAAAGATTATACATTTGTAAAGAATAGCGAATGAATTACCAGATGCATTCACAGACACAAATCGAGTGACAAAGTCACATATACCAGCATCAAATACACCTGCTCGAATGAGGTAATCCCTGAAGAGATTGCAATACAAAGAAAACGTGGAAGACCAATCGGTTCCAAAGACAAAAATCCACGAAAACGAAAAGAGCAAAATAACGCAATTGGTGAAAACGCATAAAATATTATAAATGAAACCCCAGTAGAGGTAAATGTCCCGGAAGAGACAAATATGATTCTAGAGAAAAATGAAATTGTTGAAGAAACAACGGTACCGAATGAAAATGAGATCTCTATCAATTATGTACAAAATAGTACAATGTGGAACCGAAATAAAAAACGTGTTGACGATATATTCGCATATGCTATAGCAACGGATGTAATAAATGAAAATGATTACGTACCTAAAACTCTAGAAGAGTGCATGCACATAAATGATTGGCCAAGATGGCAAGAAGCCATAAATGCCGAATTAAATTCGCTCGAAAAGCGACATGTTTTCGAACCTGTAGTCCGAACACCCAGACGTCAAACCAGTAGGTTATAGATGGGTGTTTGCAATAAAGAGAAATGAAAAGAATGAGATTGTACGATATAAAGCATGACTTGTAGCACAAGGGTTTTCCCAAATCCCAGGAGTTGATTATGAGGAAACGTATTCCCCTGTAGTGGATGCGATAACCCTTAGGTTTCTAGTCGGTCTTACAATCTCTGAAGGACTTCATATGGGACTTATGGATGTCGTCACCGCATACTTATACGGGACACTCGAAAATGACATCTACATGAAAATCCCTAAAGGATTAAAATTGCCTGAAGCATTAAAATCAACACCTTGAGATATGTATGCTATAAAACTCTAGAGATCTTTATATGGTCTCAAACAATCTGGTCGAATGTGGTACAATCGACTAAGTAAATATCTCGAAAAGGAAGGATACAAGTCTGATGTAATCACCCCATGTGTCTTTATAAAAAGATCAAACTTAAAGTTTACAATAATAGCAGTTTATGTTGATGATATCAACATCATCGGGTCTCCTGAAGAGATAGAGAAAGCTGCTCAATTATTAAAGAACGAATTTGAAATGAAAGACCTTGGAATAACAAAACTATGTCTCGGCTTACAATTCGAGCATTTATGCAATGGCACATTTGTCCATCAGTGAAACTACATCCAGAAGATGTTAATACGTTTTAATATGGATAAAGCTCATCCGTTCAGCGTACCTATGGTTATCCGACCGCTAGATCCACATAAGGATCCTTATCGACCTCAAGAAGAAGGCGAGGAAGTACTCGGTCCAGAAGTACCGTACTTAAGCGCGACCGGTGCTCTTATGTATCTCGCAAATAACACTAGACCTGATATTGCATTCGTAGTACATGTACTAGCTTGATATAGCTCAAATCCAACACGTAGACATTGGAACGGAATAAAACACATATTTCGGTATCTTTGCGGGACAAAAGACTTGGGTCTTTTCTATCAAAAAGATAACAAGTCCCCGCTTGTTGGGTATGCTGACGCCGGATATCTATCAGATCCTCACAAAGCAAAATCTCAAACAGGTTACATATTCACATACGGTGGCACGACAATTTCTTGGAAGTCAACTAAGCAAACACTTACAACGACATCATCAAATCATGCTGAATTAATAGCATTGTATGATACTGGTAGAGAATGCGTATGGTTGAGATCAATGATCAATCATATACAAGAAGCATGTGGATTCGAACAAATCAAGAAGGACCCAACGATTATTTATGAAGACAATGCTGCTTGCATATCACAAATCAAGGAAGGCTACATCAAGGGCGACAGAACAAAGCATATCTCACCAAAGTTCTTCTCGACATATGACCTGCAAAAGGAAGGGGAAATTGATGTTCGTCAAATCAAGTCAAGTGAAAATCTAGCCGACTTGTTCACAAAATCTTTACCTAGAAGCAGTTTTGAGCAGTTGACACAAAAGATCGGGCTCCGAAGATTGAAAGACGTTAGTTAAATTGAGGGGGAGCATTATACACGCTATACTCTTTTCCTTGACTAAGTTTTGTCCCACTGGGTTTTCTTAGTAAGGTTTTTAACGAGGCAGCATGACTGATCCAGTAGTATTAGTTTATATTATAGATCCTGAAGTACTAATTTAATATCATCTTGAAGTATGTTATTAATAGTGTATAATGAATACTAATGTATATCTGAGGGAGAGTGTTATAAAATCAGATATACATAACTGCCCTCTTTTCCCTATAACTGATTTACAATTATATCTACATGTATATATATACTTTGTATTTAACAGAATTGATAATAAGAATCAAAACACTCTCAAATTTCTCTCTCTAATTCTAGATAATTTCTATCAATAATAATAATAATAATAATAATAATAATAATAATAATAATAATATTCATTAATCATATATTGGCATATGCTATTTTTATAGTTTAAATACTTTTAATTTTATTCACTTTACTTAGATTTCTCAACCCGAGACGCTCCCTGGGTATAAATTAGTTAAAATATATAGTTTAGTAAAATAAGAGAGCAATGGCGGACTCATGTAAAATACACTCATGTCACACACATAGTATGTGAATTTCTATTCTAAAAGAAAGACACTACTATAAATTAAAGCGTATAGAACTTTATTGTCTCTTAGAAATGGCTATCGAGAACGACGAACCACTATCACCGGGAGGCCGGTTATTCGTACAACCGGCAACTCAACAGATCATAAACACCGCTTTCGGCCTCGAACGCCAAATCACACCCGATGCCCTTCGAACCGCCATCTCCAACTCTCTCATAACCAAACACCCTAGATTTTCCAGTCTTTTAGTCACGGACAATCACGGTCGTGAACATTGGCGAAAGGTCGAACTCGATATCCACCGCCACGTTATCGTCCTACCCGACCCGGTTGGCGATGGAGATAACGATGAGGAAGTGGTTAACAATTACCTTGCTGACCTCACGGTATCGTGTCCATTGGACACTAATAAACCGTTATGGGAGTTCCATCTTTTATCCGCGCACA
Organism: Ambrosia x helenae; assembly: GCA_030844895.1. NCBI lineage: Eukaryota > Viridiplantae > Streptophyta > Magnoliopsida > Asterales > Asteraceae > Ambrosia > Ambrosia x helenae. The sequence continues at coordinate 146,028 of JAUTDX010007332.1, forward strand.
AGTGCGTGGTGATGCGTGTTCACCACGCACTTGGAGACGGGATATCTATCGTGTCGTTGGGGATAACTATGTGTAGAAAACTCGATGACCCCGAACAAACGCCCACGATCGAGCATCTAGTTTCGTCGACACATAAAACTAAGGAATCGGGACCATTGGGGAGTATGTTGAAACTATTGAAGGTGGTTTGGTTTAGTTTAATGTATATGTTTGTGTTGTTGATGAGGGTTACATGGGTCAAAGACGAAACGACGGTGGTTAGAGGCGGAGAAGGGGTGGAGATGTGGCCGAGAAAAATTGCGACAGCCAAGTTTAGCCTTCAAGACATGAAAATGGTGAAGAGTTTGGTCGCCAACTTGGTAATTCTTAAGTTTCTTACGTATGAAATTATAAAATGTACAACAATACAAACACAACAAAAACATTGTCGTCTATCATATTGATTTTTACAATAATTTCAATTATATAAATATAATGTGATTTAATCCATTTTAAAACATGTATCTAAATTTATGACTTGAAGTATCCACAACGCTCTATAATTTTAGACTTATACAAATGCAATCTCAACGTCACATCAGATTTACGACTTTTCTAAAATATGCTCAATTTTCTTACAATCTACAAACCTTTGCAAACTCCATATCATTATTTACTTTTAACTTGTGTATATCAACTTTTTTTTGTTTATAAATTAGTAAAATAAAATTTCATAAAATAAAAGTAATGTTTTATTAAGGTTTATTTTAAGCACGTTGTGGATGCTCTTAGACCTATTTTCATTTGACTCCTACTCATTTTTTTTATTGGGCGGGACTTGTTTTTTTTGTTATCGGAGCGCGTGAGAGAGCATGAGGCGCTTATGTCGCCTTGTCTCCCTCAAGTTGTGCGACTTTGATAACATAGCTTTTAGGAAAAGTTGTTAAAAAGGTAAAATGACAATGTGAATTAATATACTGAATGAATGATGATACACACAAAACATCATGTATAGGATTCACTATCATTTTCATTTTCATAATCACGGGTATAAACTTCATAACATATTAGTGAACAATGCAGACGATAAATGACGTTCTTTTTGGAATAATATCATCAGGACTATCAAAATATTTGGACAACCGATCACCAGACTGTATGTTTTCTTTTTTAATTTTCATATAATTACTTGTAACGAATCTAAATCAAATTGCAAGTTCGAAAACCATGCTTATCGAGTTAATTACTTGTCCTTAATTTTCAGCTATTCAAGAGGGACTACAAATCACGGGCGCCGCACTCGTTAATCTAAGACCATCACCAGGACTCCAGGTAACGTATCTGAAAACATCATATGGGCATATTGTACTTAGATTAGACATAATCCCTCACGAATGAATTGAAGACGTCCATACATAAATGGGTGGTGTGCACATGTGATTACTTCAACGTAGGCAAAACCAAGAGGGTCCGCTTACCCTGGTCATTGGAGCTTGTTTGATCTTTATTTATAAATTTTGATTTTTTTTAAAGAAAAACAAGAGTTGGACAGACTAGGGGTGTGAATTTCCAACACGACACGAAACATACCTAACACGGAATTTGCTGGTTTGGGTCAGTTTCAGGTTGAATCTGTCAACCTAAGCTAAACACGTTGGGTTCAGGTCAACCATAGGGTTTACCGGTTGACTTGTTTAAACCCATTTATGATGTATTTTATTTTTTTCCATCAGGTATTTTATGCCATAATGTTAACTTAATAAGAAACTCGCATACAATTAAACAATATTGTAAAATTTAATTATAATTTGATATGATATGCGTACAAATTCACGTCAAAAGGGTCGTGTTCGGGTAAACACATGAATATTCGGGCCCTGTTTGGGTTCATGTGACTTACAAAATTCTGGGTTCGGGTTCGTGTAAAATTTTCAGTTTTTGATCGGATTGGACCTACTAACACAACCCGTTTAACACCCCTAAGTTGGATAGTTAATTGTATCCATATAATGACCCGACTAAAAAGTTGGTAAACTTATGATCAGGATATGAAAGAATTGATGAAGAAAACTGGAGTGACAAGAGGGTGGGGAAATAAATTTGGTATTATGCTCCTACCTATTTACTATCATAGAAGTCAGTCTCCACTTCAGTATTTGAAGAGAGCCAAAATGATGATGGATAGGAAGAAGTTGTCCATGGAGGCACTTCTATCTCACCAGATTAAATACTTTCTTATGAAATATCATGGAGCAAAGGTGAAATTACATCATGTTCATTTATTAAATCAAGGTTAAAAAGTATTTTATACCTTTGACTCCACTTTTTAATTAATCTTTTCTAAATGAGACGAACGTCTGAACCAAGCTCGTAAAAGCTCAAACTTGACTCGTTTAAATGTGAATCTAAGTAACGAAGAACAATTTGTATGTGTAGTTTGCAACCTGGCTTACTTACAAAGTACTTTGTAACACCTCTTTCATGATTTCAAATGTGGTGGGCCCGAGAGATGAGATGACCATTGCAGGCATCCCAATCAATTACATCAGAACTACAATATCAAGTTTACCCCACGTACAAGTTTCTATGCTCCAACTACAACACACATTTGTAAGCAAAATGTGTGTTTTAATGGTTTGTCTTGATTTTGTATGCAGGCAATCATATTGCATATGGTGAGTTATGCAGGAAAGGCCGATATGCAGATTCAAGTCGCTAAAGACCTCATTCCAGACCCTGAAAACCTAGCAAAATGTTTCGAAGATGCACTACTCGAAATGAAAGAATACGCGGCACAAATATGAGAAAATTCTTTTCTTTGAAATATCTAAAATAATGAGCCAAATGACCTAATGAAATTACCACAACAGTTTTTGAAACTATAGAATGGAATATTGTTTCTCATACCATTTTGTCTAAAAGACACCCTCCCCAAAGCCCGATAACCCGGACAAGAGTAACGAGCCGTATCGGATTCGGGTCAGAGCCAGTTCAAATTTGGTTTAGGTCAATTAATTATAAGTAGTTGACAATTCATATAACGGATACGAGTTTCAAGGGATTCAATTGATTCTTTTCAAACAAAGTGGTGTTCGATTGAAAATCCGATTGGAGTACTCCACACAAAGGATCATCACAAGAGGGGAGAAATTGGACTTTTATCACAATAGGGGCCATCAATGGTAGCATTGCCAATCTCTCTTGAATCAATTGATATTGACTAGAGATCGTCGTTGCTATTGGCGATCTATAGTTTTTTATGTAACAACTTATCAAATCAATTAATTGGAAATCTAGAAATCGACAACATACAAAACTGTCATGAGAGATTGCCAGTGCTACTGACGATGACCCTCCTTGTGATGCAAGGCCAAATTTCAATCCCATTGGGATGATTAGTCGAGTTGGGTACCCCATCCAAAAAAGATCAAGTAATCATCAAGTGAGAGCGCCATCATCCGGGAAAAACAAGAGTTGACTAAAAGGGAACATGGACATCTTGCGTGAAAAAACAACAGACAACTCATATAAAAACACCTTATAGCAAAACGCTTTTCTGACCCATTTGTCACAACATAAAAGTAGGTTTTCTAATGAAACTTATCATAATTAATCATTCATTTATATAAAGAGGTTAGGTTCGTTTTTTAAAAACATTTTTTTTAAATACTGATACAGCATCTAACCTTAATTTTTCAAAGATAACGCAACCTTTGACCTTGTTATACATTAACCCAGAAAGATAAGAAATTCGATTAGGGAGATAATAAAAAATCGACACACATGTAAATACCTGCGTTACAGTCTTTGAAAGAAAATAGTGTCATGAAATAAATCTATAAAAATTAAATACTAGGAACCATATTCCTAAGTCTTAACTTACACTAAATCACAATAACCATCTCAATCAAACCATGTTAGTGGTAAGCATATGAAATAGGTGTTTTTAGTCATGTGGTATCCACGTCAACATGGACAGTTTTAGTGAAAAAAATGTAATTGTTCACCCCATTTCACATGTCTTCAATCATTACTCATGAGTGTGTATGGTTCCTATAAGTGCTTAATGGTTCAGCATGGTATAGTTGCTGAATGAAAAAAAAAGACTCCAAATCCCTCCATCACACATTTCGTTCTTTGCAACCTCTTTCTAAACCCTAATCATCTCTTATTTTCTCCTCATCTCTCCTCCTCCCTCCGCCGCCCCTACCTCTACTCCTGCCGCCGCCCCTACCTCTCCTCCTGCGCCAGCCACCTCCCTCTCCTCCTCCCACCGCCGCCCCTACATTGCTTACTGACGTAGCACGTAACGATTAATTTGAAACAACAATCACATCCTAATGACTAATGTGTCTTTTTGATGTTGACACTTTCAATAGCGTGTAGGAAACAATCACATCTTAATTTGCGTTTTTGAAATGCTAAGTGCTAACAACCAAGAAGTTTAAATAATCGGGTCATGTTATTTTCATTAGGAATGAAAATGTAATACAATTGAAACTAATAGTGACGTGATTGAAAAATTAATAAAATTGAAACTAATAGTAACGTGAAATTAAAGTTAAACAATCCACCCTTAATTTCATGATTCATATTCCATACCCAAAGTACATATTAAAAAAAAAACAAAAACACAAAAAAAAAAAAAAAAAACCCTACATCCACTCAAAATATGTGGGTGATATGTAGATATGGATTTTAAGTTTTTGTATTCTTCACATGATAAAGAAATGCATCACAATATAATGTCGTGCAAACTTTTATAGTCACATATACCGTATGAAGAATAAGATATAAGTATTATTATAGTAAATTGCATTTGACGTCCTTTAAGTTTAATTAAATTAAATTAAAGATATAGTTGTGGGTGGTGGCCCCTTCTTTGGGGACCTTTAGTGGCGTTTGGCATCCTTGCCGATGCATTTAGGCGGTTTGGGCCTTCTTTCAGCTTGAGATGTTGGGGTTTATGCCTTTGTGGCGTCTAGAGCTCAGTCTTGGGAACTTCAGGATCATATCCTTCGAAACAGTGGGGTCATCGGGCTGGACCCGGACTATCAACAGGCGCTCGAACGCTTAAATGTCTATCTCCCGGACTTTGATATTGGCGGTTTTTCTGATAAGGACACCGCCCCTCAAAGCCACAAAAAACTTTGGCGAATGCTTTGCTTAGAAAAACTGCTCAGAGCCTGGGAGAAGTTTTTGAGTTGTCCTCTCGCCAGAAGGCGGTGATTGAATGCCTAAAGGGTCCTCATGCTTAGGATTTTTTGACCGTTATCCCGATTGAGGGTTTGGGTTAATGCATGTCTGCAGTGGAGTACAGGGCTATACTCAAGTACCGGTTGATGATCCCTATGTATCCAGAAGATGAAACATGTCCCATATGCCGTAAAGCTTGCATGTAGGGGTGCAAACGAGCCGAGCACGAGCCTTGCATTATCGAGCTAGGCTCGTTACAATTTTCAGAAGCTCGAGCTCGAGCTCGGCTCGAAAGCTCGATCAAAATTTATGTGGAAAGAGTTTAAACGAGCCCAAGCTCGGCTCGAGCTCGATTTGGACCATTTAGGAGCCCGTTTTGACTATTAAGGACTCGTTTTGGACCATTAATGAGCTCGTTTTGGACAATTAAGAAGCCCATGTCCCAAAGTAATTTAGTTAATGCATGGGTTGCAATACAATTGGGCTATATAGTATTAATTGACATCTATAAGCAAAGCTCGATAAGGCTCGATGAGCCCAGCCGAGTTTTACATTCGAGGCTCGAGCTCGATAAGACTAAGCTCGTTCGAGCTTTTTACCAAGCTGATCTTGAGTAGCTCGCAAGCTGCTCGGCTCGTTTGCACCCCTACTTGCATGGATAAATATGGGTAGCACGCAATTCATTGCAAAGAGCTCTCTGGGTTCAAATACCGGCATGACTGGGTGAGGGACATCTTGTGGGACATTGTGAAAAGAGCTGGGATTTCTGTCAAAAAGGAGGCCCCTGTAAATTTTCTCACCGACCCTGCAGAAGGGAGATCTACCCTGCGACCAGCAGATCTGCTTGTCTTTGGTTGGAAGAGGGGGAAACATGCTTGTGTGGACCTCACAGGGGTATCTCCTTTGGTTGGCTTAAGGGAAACATGGTTTGTAGCTGGGCAAGAACCGAGAAAGGCAGAAACGAAGAAAGTAGATAAACATGTTAAAGCTTGTGCAGAGAACCAACATGTCTTTATCCCTTTGGCCTTTGATACCTTTGGCTCCCTAGCGTCAGAAGCTATTCGTTTCTTGACCAGGGTCCAACGGGTCATCCACAGCAATAGTTCATCTCCAGGGGCAAGGATTTGTCTTTGGTAGACTAGGGTTCGCAATTCAGAAAGGAGTGGCAGCGCAGCTTGTTGCCCGTCTACCTTCTATTGTGATGTAAATTTCGTATTTTGTTTTATTGATGAAATATTTTCACTAGTTCAGAATAAAAAAATATTTAATTAAAATTAAATTACATGCGCTATCAATTAACTAACGAAATTATACTAAATGTGTTGTATAACAACGACCTACTAGCAACCCATACATGAAGTATAAGAACAAAGATTATAAGAACAAAGTGGAAAAGATAGGATGGAGAATAGAGATTTCTTTTCATTGAGTATATCACATAACAATTACATGAAGCCTCTATTTATAGGGCTTTTACATTAATACGGTAGAAATGAAGAGGTGGGAGTTGGAATATGGATAGTCACCATAATATAACTTATTTATAACACTCCCCCTTGACTATCCATGTGATAAAAGAAAATAATGTAGTATACGGTTGGTGATGCTGCCTCGTTAAAAACCTTGCCAGAAAAACCCAGTAGGACAAAACCTCAGCTTAGGGAAAAAGAGTGCAGGGCGTATTACTCTTCTTGATACTTCTGGATCAGGTATGTTGCCTCATTAAAAACCTTACTAAGAAAACCCAATGGGACAAAACTTAGTTAAGGGAAAAAGAGTGCAACTTGTATCATACTCCCCCTCATTTGAATATGTAGTCTTTCAGTAACATGCATCAATCTTCCTTGAACGTTGCTTAAAGCTTCCTTAGCCAATGAAATGTCACTCGATCCCTTGAAGTACAATCCTTTATGTTGAGCAATGGTCTATAATTTTCATATGAGATTTTCTGGTGCCTCTTCTTGAAAATAAATATCATATGATCCACTATTGTTGTGTTACATTCCCAACATCTACAAGACTAACCAAACTTGTTTACATGGGTTAGAAAAATAAATCAAACATCATTCATACGTGTAATATTTGTTTTGACTCATTCCAATGTCTGCTTGCTTGTCATAGGCTATATCGTATCGATAAGTTCAAGTGAAAGATATTACAATCATGCATAACTAACAAGACATATACTAATGTACATATATATTTAACTATGGTACTTCTAGAGTGAAATTTCTACTTTGGGAGGAGATGAAATGAATAATTTTCATATCAAGTAATTGGACAACCTTTAATGCACTTTAAATATGCGCTATGTCCATTGTAAAATGTCCCACCATCTTTTCAAGATATACTTTGATGGATTGGTAAACATATCATTACATATATACTCGAATCGTAGGTCAAGCAACAAGTGCACTATGTCAAGGACTTTCAAAAATCTCCCTTTTAAAAGTTCTACAGAGTCTCTCGATAATGCTAAGACATTATCACTGTAAACTGCGAGTGAACTTTTAAAAGAAAACTTTTGATACAAGCTGGATAATACAATCAAACTTATGTTGCTCTTTATCGGGATATCTCATGTGTTTTATGACACTCAACCCTCTTATTTTAGTCCATACATATTATATTACCTTTAGATAATCCATCAAGGACTTTTCCATCTTGACCAATTACGCAAGTGCATTAACTCTTCAATTGGAAGAACAATAACATCTATTTCTCCAATATATATTGTACCATTTTTATACATTAAAGTATCATAATCACCAGGTTCAGTTTATCACATGTGGTGTATTGGTGCACAATAATTACATCCTACGATGTTTCATATTAAATTTTAAGCACCCAGTTGCTTTAGGATACTCATGAGGAGTTCCACTTATATTCAATTCAATCATATAACAAACATAACATATTCAGAATTGAATCTATTTATTCCGATCATAATGTTCTCAAGAACTTACGTTACAAGATTTTGACACATTAAATCATTCATTAGGTATTTTCATGTAAACTTTCAGTGTCGAGTAAATCATGATATTTATTAGACGCATTTCAATTCTCTCTTTGCATTACGAGACTAATAACATAATGAAAAATCATTGTATCCACCACTGGAGAATGCGTCTCCTCATAATCAATGATGGGTCTTTGCGAATTTCTTGTGCCACCAATTTTACCTTATATCATTTTCTTTTCAAATGTTAATTCGCACAAAAAGACCTTTTCGTATCTATATGTTTTACAACTTTTGTTGTATGGACAACTGGTCCAAAACTTTCCCTTTTCAATAGAGAATTCAACTCTGCCGTATTTGCGTCTTTCCACTTTGGCCAATCATTTCTTTGTATTCATTCATAGGTAGATCTTAAATCTTGATCCTCATTGCAAGCGCTACATTACATAAAATTTATGACGACGTCGATATTATTTTGATTCCATACATTTCGTAGACATGATACTATATAACGATATCTCTTTATTTTCAGATACCTGGGGTTCTTCTGGAACCATCATGTCTAATGTCTCTTCAGGAGACCTTTTTACTATAACCTCGACTTGACCATCTTTCTTACTTGCTCCAATTTCTCGATGATTTTTATTCTTTGGAATCGACTAGTCTACCATGCTTCAGGCGTGCATTAGGCTTATTGCCAATATATGATTGTCCTTCCCGGACACTCATCTTAAATGGAGCACTAGCAGTTGGTATATGTGACTTGATTAGCTATTCGTCATATTTAGGTCAGTTAATGCGTCTGGTAATTAATTCGCTAATCTTTGTGAATGAATTATCCTTTGAACTTTTGGTTTACATTGTTAGTACGAGGATCAACGCTATTTCATTCTAACTCATTTCTATTTCCAACTGCATTTTATCTCCCCCTGATGTTGGGAATGTTAATCCATTGAGATGGATATCAATTAATTGTGATGTAAGGGAAAGGGAAATGAACAAGGGGATGCCCTCTATTTTATAAGGAGCGGTTCCAGGGTTTGAGAATTGTGCGGATCAAGCCAAAAACGTTTAACCCCACCTAATTGTGGTTAGAGGGTAATTACTGGGTGGTTGGGTGATAAAACATGTGGGTTAAGCTTTAGTAATGTTTGTTGGGAGTTAGGGAATGTATGAGGTTCATTATTTGGTCCAAATTCATCAATTAGGAGTGTAATTAACGAGTTTTTGGAGAAAAAGTTCAAAAATCCATTGCTGGGAACAGATGATATGGTTTGACAAAAATACGCGACCCACGTATTTTCCTTAAGGAAATACGCGTGGCGCGTATTCTGACTTAACATGGAAACTTTGTTTTATTGCCAATTTTAGCCCCTTGACTTGGTTTGACTTGATATTTTATGTAATACAACTTGTAAAATGAACATAAATAATATATTTGAAGATGTGCAAGTATGTGTCGCATATATGCGTACGTATTTGTGTATAAAATGTACAATAATGACTAAGGGGCTGTTTGGTTGAATAAGTGTTGAATCATTAAGATGGTCTGAATGGTTAAGAGGCTCTAAATGGTTAAGAGCTGAATCATTCAGCATCCCTTATTAGCTTAATGGTTCAGCACTTAATCATTCCATTTAGATGCTGAAACAAACAGTCTGAATGCTGAATGATTCAGACCTGAATGGTTAAGAGGCTGATTAAGAGGCTACCAAACAGCCCCTAACACTTTGAAGAATTCGATTGATCACAAATCTCACGAGTACAAGGTTAATGAAATACATGCTTACAACGAAACAAAAAAGGTATGTATATTACATTATGCATGGGGGATCTAGATGCTGGTTTTTAGGGCAAGCACTTAAATGCGTTTTAAGGGGTATCATCGATCTTATGGGCACTATGCTATAGATATTATGTTGTTTTGGATAACTTTTTAATACCTATGGATCTGAACGATGTTTTGTAATAATTTCACCTAACTTTAAAACTTATGGTATCCATGCTAGATAAATGTGTTTGCTTAATTCTTGACTGTCATCAACGTTCGTTACACCCACCATGCTTACCCTTTCGCTACGATTTATGGGGTGTGACATCTCATACTGATAAAAACACATACCGTAAACATGGAACCAACTAGGGCTGTAAACGAACCAAACAAACACGAACAGGGGCTTGTTCGTGTTCGTTTGTTAAGGAAATAATGTGTTCACGAACTGTTCATGAAAAATTACCGAACGTCGTTTGTTAAGGAAATGAACGTGTTCCTCGTTCATTTGTTAAATTTAGGTATCGGACAAAAGGGAACACAAAAAAAATACCAATGAACGTAAACGGATAAAAACAGACATTAATGAACAAAACTGAGCACAAACTAACATATAGTAAATTATGAAAAATTAATAACGAACATTGTCCACCCAAAATATAATAATCTAATTACCCAAATATGCTTAGCATAATCTTGATCATATAATGTGTCATAAAAACACAAGATTATCATATTAAACTTGAAATCCTCATTCAATCCACCAAAAATAACAGTTAATTAAAATAGTTAAAATAATATTAATATGTGATACAATAATATATATATATATATATATATATATATATTAAATAATCTACCACTGAGAAATTTAAAGTATTTATATTAATTAAAAAGCTAAAAACCTGAATGAACTATCAAACACATACAAACATAAACAAACACGTTCACGAACATAAATGAACGAACACAACTCTGTTCATATTTGTTTGTTTAACTAAATGAACATAATTTCTTGTTTGTGTTCGTTCATTTATTAAACGAACGAACACAAACGAACTTTCCACCGAACATTTCACAAATGATTCGCTGAACGTTTGGTTTGTTTACAGCCCTAGAACCCATTGCCATTACTAATGATGGTAACCTCTTTTAATACATATCTCTATTTTGTTTTTACTAAATATGTGTTGCATTATTGGCTAATTGTCTATATCTAGAAATGATAATATTAACTTTTATTTCTATAAACTATTTACTTAAGACACTACATCTGATTAGTCAGCATTAGATATGTTTGGTTTACTATAAAGGCACTTATGAATCAAGCAACAAGCCTTAAAATGATGGTCAACGGAAATTTTACACATTTGTACCTTTGCCTATGTTCAATACCATACACGGGCCATTCAGGCACCACCTCTTTGCCCCACCATCACTTTCTCCACTACCAACCATCACCACATCGACATACTCTTACTAGTTTAACAATTAATAGTTCAGAGTCTCTTACCTAATCAGACTTCTTATTGACTCATCACTTACTAGTATAGAGGTTGCCAAACAACCCCTTAGTGTTTAGTTTTTTAAAGTATACTTATATGCTTTGAAATTAAAATAACAAACATAAAAATAACACAATGCCCTTTTTCAATAAACATGAGTATAATACATGAAAATACCATCATATACTATTTGATTTAAAGTAACAAAAGATAATATTTAGTTAAAGATAATATGGGCCAGAAAGCCTACAAAGCCCAATTCACTTGTTAAATAAATTCACAAATTCCTCCCAAACCCTAACCCTAATAATAATAACAGCAGAGCAGACACAATAATAATCTGGAATCCCCTGACTAGCAAAACTAGGATGGCGTCGGCAGCAGCACCAAACTCCGTCCAATGCTTCGGCCGTAAGAAAACCGCGGTAGCCGTAACCCACTGCAAGGGCGGCCGTGGTCTAATCAAGATCAACGGCGTCCCAATCGAGCTGGTCCAACCCGAAATCCTCCGTTACAAAGCCTTCGAACCAATCCTTCTGTTAGGCCGTCACAGGTTCGCTGGAGTTGACATGAGGATCCGCGTCAAGGGAGGAGGTCACACGTCACAGATCTACGCCATCCGTCAGAGTATTTCGAAAGCGCTGGTTGCTTATTACCAGAAGTTCGTTGATGAAGAACAAAAGAAGGAGATTAAGGATATTCTTGTTAGGTATGATAGGACTCTGCTTGTTGCTGATCCCAGACGTTGTGAGCCGAAGAAGTTTGGTGGACGTGGTGCTCGTGCTAGGTTCCAGAAGTCCTACCGTTGAACTGAACACAGAGTATTATTATTATTATTATTATTATCAAACTATGTTGCTGTTGCCTTTTTCAAGTGTTTTGAGACTCATGTTATCCTTAATTTTGCTTTGCTGCTTTTATGATATGACTCTGTTTTTGTATTACTATGAAATGAATTAGGTTTAAATTATTTTGCTCTTAGTTAGTTTAGGTTTTTGTTTAGAGTGTGTTTTCTGAGATCAAGTAATACCTAAAAGCAGTGTTGTAAAAGGCGCTAGGCGCTAGGCAGGCGGTGAGGTCCAGCCTAGGGACTAGTCGGGACTAGGCGGGACTAGGCGAAAATTAGGCGGAATTAGGCGTTTTGGTATTTTATACGTATTATATATATATATACACACAAATTTAGGGGTTTTTTGAAAATATGTTAAGATATATACACATAATACTAAGAAATACCTAGAAATACTTAGAAATTTAATAAAAAAAATAAAATAAAATAAAAAATAACACCGCCTAGGCTCGCCTAGGCCCGCCTAGGCTCCGACTAACTGCCAAATCGCCCAGGAATCCGCCTAGAACAAAATTCCAAGTTTTACCACCGCCTAGCGCCTAGGCGCCGCCTAGGCAGCCGCCTAGGCCGCCTTTTACAACACTGCCTAAAAGTGTGCACATAGTTTTTGAATAGTAAGTTAACAGTAGTTTGTAGATATGCTATTCTTGGGGATCAAGAAGTAATGTATATTGAAGGAAAGGGACATTTGGGAAGCGACTAGTCGCTTCTAGCGAAGCTTTTGGTTTGTTCGCGAGAATGGATTCCTCGTCAATTCAGTTTGGGCACCGCTTAATCGCTTATTGCGTCTTAATATGTGTATACTGTATTTGCATCATCAAATAAATTTGTTAATTTGAAGTGGGCTTTAAGGTATTGGTTAAATTGTGATAAGTAAGCGCGTACTATCGACTATGATGGTAATGGTTTCTTTTTAACTATTGGAGATTTGCCAATTATTTGCTGTTGAAGTTTTGAGTTCACTAGTTTTGGACATGTTAATTTTGGTCATTTCGTCCTTTGACTGCTTCATTTTAACATTTTTGTTGAGTTCAGTTAGTCATATTTGGTTTATTTATTTATTTTTTTTTTTTTGCGTTTTAGATGTTAGGTTAACTTGAGTCGAAGCAAGTCTCAACATGGGCTCAAGCTCAACATTTTACGAGCTAGATTGACTCGAAAATCCTATATTGAAATCAAATTTTAGTTTTGATGTAGTTCTCTTTACAATCTTTTTGCTGAGATGAAATGCTAGTTCTGAACTCGTTCTCTGTACACCAATATTGCTTATGGCTGGATGGCATGGGACCATGGGTAGCTCAGTTTTGGCCTAAAAGGGATGTAAACTATTAGAGTCCCTTTCCACACCCTTCCGATTTGCCCAATTTGCCTATTCTAGATGTCACTATAAAGCAATTCATCAATGGTTGGCTCTTCAAGTGAGGTTTCACTTTCACACCTTCCATTTCAACGCCACATCATTTCCACATGGTTTCACGCATGAGTGGTTTTTCTTCCGCGTGCCACCTCAAAGTCGCATCGTTTTCACATGATTTTACGCATGAGTTGCGTGTTTTCACTTTTCATATCCAAACTTCATACCTATTTCATAAGAAAAGCCTACCTTTCACCAAATGGCTGGCTTCCGCTACTTCCATGTTAACCTCCACTTTCGTGGGTCTCCCCACGTCATCCGGTCCATGTCGTGAAAGCCGCATCACCTTATCTCACGGCCCAACCCACTTCACCACACCCCATGGTCTTAATGTGCTTACAATCCTAATGTGAATCTTAACCTCGTTGACAACATGGTCGTCAACAAAACATAGATTAGCCAAAATAATATAGTCTACTTTTATAAACAGTCTCAGATTAGGGAAAAAAAGCAAGAGTTGTAGCGTGTTTTAAAAAGTGAGTTAAGCTCAGATTTGGCGTGGCAACCTTAATTTTAACACACTTTAAACACCCTTTTGACCTAGAAAACAGACCCACAAGGGTTTCGACTATTCTTGTCATCTAATGGCTTGGTCACACTCGCACCAGATGATATTGCAACTAGTGTTTTTTTTTTTTTTCTGTTCATTTTAAGTGAAGTCAACCTGTTTATCTGTATTGCCTAGCACGATGATGTTATGCAAAAGAATAATAGTCGAATCTATGCAACTGGTATATATTTATTTTTCATTGTCATATAAATCCAGTTATCCATGCATGGATATCATTTGTACTTTATTTGCTTCTTTATGTTCTTCAAGCATTTCATCAATGGTGTTCACCCAAATCATCTGCTGTACCATAAACATGCTATCAAACCTCCTTTACACTTTGCTGTTCCGCATCACCACCTGCCTCACTTCACTAACACTCGAAGCATTAAAATTCCCCGGAACAGCATTGCACTTTGCAATCAAACAAATCGGCTGTCTCATAAGATGTAGTCTTGAGGATCTTTCGTTTGTTGTTTACAAGTTTATTTTAAAATCCATACGTATGACTGCCGGCTTATTCCTTACTCTTGTGGTAAAAATTTTATCTACTTCAGCCACAGTCTTCTCCACGGCAGCCCGATGGTTGTTTAAGAACATAACGTCGGAGTTGATTGAGCTAATTGTCTGTCTTAGGAAGATTTTGTTTAAGGCTGTTCATTTCTCCTTTAACCTTGTAGTGGATGTGGTATCTTGGTTGGTTGAAGCCGTTGTGAAGGCAGCCGAAGAGTTCAAACAGAAGATGATATCAGCTATTGTAGAGTTAATCAAACGTTGGGAGAAATTGAGAGATTATCTCGCGTACCTTTGGAAGCGTGTTCTAGAGATCTTGGAGGAGATAATCAAACATGTTTATTCAATCTACAATGATGTCATAGACATTATTTCTAAGTATGGGGATGACATCATGGAGTATGCCAGAGAGTTGAAACAGATGATGAATGTGGCTTTTGATGAATTGATCAAACAATATAAGGCCGTGATCGACTACATTCAGGATAATATTCCGGCGATTTTGGAGGCGATAAGCAAGCGTGTGGACGATTTCATGGCTGCGGCTGAAGAGTTGTTAGAGAAGATGATGTCGGCATTTGAAGAGTTGATGAAACTAATGGTGTTTGTATTGAGGGGCATAAGTGAGATGGCCACTGTATTATTTAGTTTTGTGGTGGAGGTGTTTTGGTTGGTGACTTCGGATTTTCCGGTGATTCGGAAGGTGTTATTAATATTGTTGATTTCCTATATCATCGTGTTGGTGGCGAGGATGACGAAGTCTTTTCCCATGATTTGGAAGGTGTTATTAATATTGTCGATTTACTATATCGTCGTGTGGTAAAGAAGATGTTCTTGTGTTGTGGAAGAATTCTTCGGTTAAGGTTTTTTCTGAAACGTTTTTGAGACATGCTTGTTTTCTAGTAAACTAATAGGGTGTTTTGGATTGAGTTTGGAAATGCAAAAATGCTTTTGGTCAAAAGTGCTTATTGGCTTATGACTTTTTGAAAAGGAGTTTAAAAAACAATGTTTGTTTAACTTATTGTGAATATTGGTTGTATGAGTGGTAGATTTGTAATTTTTTTCCAAAAGTCAAAAGTCAAATGCTAAAAGCCAGAATTTCTAACTTCTCAAAAACAACTTTTCCACCCTTAAAGCCAAAAGCTAAAAATCAAAATAGAAAGTGCTTTTGGGTTACACAAACAACTTATTGACTTATTGGCTTCTTGGAAAAGCCAGTAAGTCAATAAATTGTTTTGAAACTCAATCCCAAACACCCTCTAAGTATGATTCAAACGTAACATCTACTATCAGATAATACTCAATTATTGAGGTTCGTCAAAATTTAGTGTCTTTTGATCGATTAATATTCATGTGGAGAATTTGTTGAAAAGTATTAGTGAAAAAGATAGTCAAACTTTGGACATAATAAATACACACATGTGTGGGTTTATGTTCTACGATGTGAGAATTTCACAACGACTCAAATTGCGTCTAAATCAGAGGTAAGAGGAAAGGGATATCAATGCTCAAAGTTGTATTGTCTGAACAACCAAAGCTATGATTATTGGAATAAAATGGATGGCCCAAGACCTAGCACTTACCCCTATCAAGAGAAATATGTGTTGGACCATCTTGTACCAATGTGTACGAGCATCAAGATCCAAATCAAGCTACCTCTTTCACTCTTTGTAGCCTACAATGCTATAAATTAGTTCATGAAAGGAAGGGTGTTTTTTTGTTTTTTTTTTTTTTTTTTTTTTTTTTTTTCAATTTGTCCCACAGCTGAGATGGCAACACTTGGATATAAGGAGTAACCACTAGTGAGGACCCTAAAGGCTGCAACTGCAAGGCACCCTAATTCCCGCCACCAATGCGCGTATGATCTGGGCACAATGTGACCCTTTGCACATTCGTATTGCCGCAAGCCGCTTGAGATCTGCCTTTGTATTTTTAAACTCGTGTGCGAATTCTGGAACATGGGTGGCGCAATCAAGTGGTGTAGCGTGGCACACTACGTTGGCGGACTCCATGAGGCGTGATTCCTTAGGTGGCATGAGTTTGATTGAGGCACGCCTACGTGCGGGACTTGAATGTCAGGAATGAATATGACACTTAGGTTGACCATTTAAACTCCATTTTTATTGCCCTTTAAAGTCGTCTTATGATGACTAAAGGTAAAATGCAACAAATTGATTTTGATTACACAACTTAACAAATTTGAACCAGACTGAAATGAACATATAAAACAATGAATTTGAAGACGAACACCCCCAAATTCAAGCAACGTGGTTTCGATATCAATTGTAACTTGTAAGGCTTGAATTGGATATGTTCAAATCACTATTCAATGTGCAGAAACCATTGAATTGTTGTAGAAATCAAGATGAAGAATAAGACCAACTAATCTAAATATTAATCTAGATTCTCGTATTGAATATACTTGAATTTTCTACAATATGAATCCTAGATCTTGAAAAGTATATTACTTGCAAAAGCTCCATTAGTTCTCTCTACTACTTTCATGCTAAAGAAAACTATTCATACCTCTATCAGAAGAATATGCAAATTACAATTAAGCCCCTTTGTCTGACACAACAGTATGAGTAATCCAAGAAGAAAATTCAAGAAATCTGGTCGTTCAGAACAGAGACCTTGCTACCCAAAATTGAGACCTTCAACAAGTTGTCGAAAAATTATCGTCTGAAAACAAGAGATTGAAAATGATGTTAGGGATAACTTGGTTTTTTTTATTATCTATCATGTACTACTTTTGATAATTGTCCTTTTGTATGTTAAGGTGTAAGGTTTATGTAATAAACAATTTTTGATATGAAATGCATGTGTAATATTGGGTATAACATTGATGCAAATGATGACAGTAGTAGTAACATAGTTTAATCATGTTACCAAAACATAGCAACATAATAGGACATTGTTATATTCATACCAAGTTATCAAAACACAACAGTAGTAACACAGTCTAACCAAAAGACCAACAGACCAAAAGACAACATTAACATACGAGACTTTACCCTTGTATCCTATTTCTGGAAAATCAATCGGTTCACCACCATGATGAAACTCTATTGTGAAAGAATCGGGGTCATCAACTGAAAAAACATCAGAAACATACCAACATTCAACATTAGCAAATAAGTAAACCAAAACAGGGGCTCAAGTTAGTTAGGGTTCATCTAACGACTTACCATACTCTACACTAGGGTCAAAATCCGACCCTGGTTCTCGAACATTCCACATTGTGAAACAATCGTCAATGATGTGATGGTGAAAGATGAAATCGTGTATGAGGTTAGTGGTGAAAATTAGGGTTTAAAACGTATTATATACTGTGTTTAGAAAGAGGGGGGGGGGGGGTGAAAAGGGATTGGTTAAAAAAAGTTTGGTGTATATAAACAAAAATGTCCCTGACTTAACTGGATTTTGTTAACTGAGTTAGGGCAATTGACTAAAATGACCAAAAATAGAAACATTAGGGACACATATGAGAATATTTGAACTAAAGTGACAATTTTTGACAAACATCAGGGACTAAATTGGCAATTAACTCCAAATAATAAGTATAACTATTTAGTTTATTAGGCTTGTGGGTTTGGGGATGGGCCTCAAAGGGAGAACTACCTATCACCTCAACTGCCACATCATCGAAGAGGGTAGTCCTACACAAGGAGATGAGCTAGGGGTGTGATGAAGAAGGTTGATGGTGAAGAAGATGGTTGCTATGAAGAAATGGCCCGCCCCAACGTCTAGAGGAAGACGGAGTAGAGGGCAGTGCATGCTGTCCCAGATGCCCCAAAACATGTTGGGGATGAGCCTTACACCCCATGCTTAATGGAATTAGAGTTTAGAGGTACTTCAATAAGGATTTTACTTTTTAAGTACTAAGAGGTTATTTAGTAACTGTTGAATATGTAACTATTGAATCATTAAGAGCCAAAACAAACAGCTCCACTTACCTTACCAACAAAATTTTAGAAAAGCAAAATATCTATATTTATATTTATATATATAATAAACCAAAACATTTTTAATGACATGTCATAATATTATGCAATCTTTCTTTTGAGAGATGCCAGATAGGATGTGATGTGGCAACTCTAGACCAATTAAAAAAATGAATAAATATGGTTTAAATATGATTTAACATAATCTATTAAATACCTAATCTCCTTAAATATTAAAACTTTATTATTTTCTCTCTCATGTTTCCTCTCATAACTTTTAAATGTTAATATCTTTTATATACGAGATTTTTTAAAGAAAAAAATTACACCAAATTAACAAGCGTTTTATTATGTTTCCAACGAGTACCATAATGCTATATAAAAAACGGAGAAAAAAAACGACTATTTTTTGTAACCCGACAGGTATTCTATCAGGTTTGGAATTAGTTTAAAAAAATTGTGGGTTTGGGTCGGGCCTGGGATTAGGTGATACCAGACCCAATTACCCTTTTTTATATTAGAATATGATAACTTATGGCAGAGATTTGTTTAAAATAATAATAATAATTGTTATAAAATCAGATATACATAACTGTCCACTTTTCCCTATAACTGATTTACAGTTATATCTACATGTATATATATACTTTGTATTTAACAGAATTAATAATAAGAATCAAAACACTCTCAAATTTCTCTCTCTAATTCTAGATAATTTCTATCACATTATCAGCACGAATCGCTCTCTTCACCGGAAATACTTATCGATCTTCAAGTTGTTTTCGCATCCTGTTACCAAAATCACGCATTCATCAATCCGGATAAAATGTCAAATTTATCAAAACTTGAATTCACCGTCCTTGATATCTCGGGTAACAACTACCTCCCATGGACAGTTGATGCTAAAATTCACTTGACAGCAAATAATTTGGGGGAGACAATTGTTGATGGTAATCAGACTTCACCTCAAAACAAAGCGAAAGCTATGATATTTCTTCGTCACCATCTTCACGAAGATCTAAAAAGGGAATATTTAACTGTTGAGGACCCCTTTGAATTGTGGATAAGCATTCAAGAACGCTTTGACCACCAGAAGTTGGTCTTACTCCCAAAAGCCCGTTACGAATGGCTTCATCTAAGACTACAAGATTTTAAAACTGTTAGTGAATATAACTCTGCCTTGTTCCGCATTACTTCTGAACTTAAACTATGCGGTGAAAATATAACTGATGAAGACATGCTCGAAAAGACTTTCTCAACGTTCCATGCCTCAAACATGCTCCTGTCGCAGCAATACAGGGAACGTAAATTTACTAAATATTCTGAACTAATATCATGTCTTTTGGTCGCGGAGCAAAACAATAAGCTCCTACTACAAAATCATTAATCGCGACCTACAGGTGCAAGCCCATTCCCTGAAGCGAATGTGGCAAATTATCATAGCGGGCGTGAGAGAGGCAGAGATCACGGCTCCAGTAGAGGTCGTGGCCCCAGCAGAGGTCGTGGCCGTGGACGGGGATATACATGGCGTCGGGAGTCTCACAACTCTAAAAATAATGGTGGCGAATCAAGTCGACAAAATATGGGACGACCCCCGAAGGGAAAAACTAGCGGGAACCAAAACAACATTTGTTATAAATGTGGTATGTCAAATCACTGGTCTTGCACATGTCGCACCCCCAAACACCTCGTTGAAGCATATCAACGTGTGATGAAAGAACAAGGAAAGAAAGTTGAAACTAATCTGGTTGAGGATACATCTAATTTGGCATCTACTATATCAGCCATTCATTTGGATGCATGAGATTTCATCGAAAATAAATATGTATGCTAGCTCCAGCAGAGCTATTATTGGTGATGAATGTCTGGCAGATAGTGGTAGTACTAACACTGTTCTCAAGCATAAGAAATTTTTCTCTGAGTTGTCTCCAGCAGAGACGCCTATTGGTACTATCTCTGGTGTTTGTAACCTTATTGAAGGCTCTGGCAGAGCACACATAATACTACCTTCGGGTACCCAACTAACTATTGAAAATGCATTATATTCTAGTAAATCCAGAAGAAATTTACTCAGTTTTAAAGATATTCAGAAAAATGGTTATCATCTAAAAACTAAAGATGAAAATAATATTGAATATCTTCAAATTATTTTCAACAAAAATGGACAAGAAACCATTGTTGAACAACTACAAGGTTTATCCTCTGGATTATACTGTACTAATATCAATCCTATCGAATCATACATGGTGACTAACCAGAAATTATTAGATAAAGATGCGTTCAATATATGGCATGACCGTTTAGGTCACCCTGGTAGCATAATGATGAGGAGAATAATCAAAAGTGCTATTGGGCATCCTCTTAAAACATTAAAAGTTTTGCTACCACAAGATTTATCATGTGCAACATGCTCTTTGGGCAAATTTATTACTCGGCCCTCACAAACTAAGTTGATATATGAAAGCCCCTCATTTTTAGAACGAATCCAAGGGGATATTTGTGGGCCCATACACCCTCCATGTGGACTATTTCGTTATTTCATGGTCTTAATTGACGCATCCTCAAGGTGGTCACATGTGAGTCTTCTAGCTACTCGAAATGTAGCCTTTGCCCGGCTTTTAGCCCAAATCATACAATTAAGAGCTAACTTCCCGGACAATTATTCATATTATCATCGCCTCCTTCTACGCAAACCCTAATCTCACAAGGGCGATTCAAGGCGATTAAACATAATCTTTCTCTCCAATCCAAGGTAACTGTATTTTGATTGTTATTTCACTAAATCGATGTTCATTGATCGATTATTCTTTCTTTTGTTTCACAGATTTTCAATCTATGTTTTTAAACTTTAGATTAATGTTAATCTTTTTCTTTGTTTTATGTTTTACTTATTGTTCTTTTTTTTCGATTATTATTGTTCATTCTTATTAATCGTTTTGTATTTCAGATATGATTTAGGGTTGATGTTTTAAGGTTACGATTTATCGTTAAATTGATGTTTTAAGAAATCTAAGAATGGATTGTTATGCTTTTAGGTTTCAATTTAGGGGTTTATGATTTAGGTATTGATTTAGGGCTTTTTTTTCTTTATAGAAACCTTAGAACCGATTTTTATGATTTAATTTTTGATTAGTGGTTTATGTTTTAGGTATCGATTCATGGTTTAAGAAATACTTTATTGGTTTGTTATTATTTAAGCGTTCAACTTAGAATGATTTTGCATTTATGTTATAGGTTTGTATTAAGCTTGAATGTTTTAGGTTTGTATTTAGTAAAAAAATTTCAATTGATTTAGTCTTCAATTTATGTTATAAGGAACCTAGGAATGTTTCAGGTTTCGATTTTTAGTATGTCCGAAATACGGATTACAAATATTATCCCTAATTGCTAAGCTGGACATTATTCGTAGTAATATGTTTTAGGTTTGCATTTAGTAAAAATGGTTCAATTGATTTAGTCTTCAATTTATGTTATAAGGAACCTAGGAATGGATTGTTATCATACATTGTTTGGATTAGGTTTGCATTTAGTAAAAGTTGTTCAATTGATTTAGTCTTCAATTTAGTCTTCAATTTATATTCTTTATGTTATACTCATATAAACATTACTTTGCTGATATGTATTTGCGATTATCTTTTGTGGTTGCTACAGGTGCATACACGTTTGGAATACAATGGTTTATGGATTTTGGATTGAGTCGGAGGGTAACAACCGTGTTTGTATTGTAAGATATCTGTTACATGCTAAAATGTATATAGTACAGTATGTTTATACTTTTCCTAATAATATTTTAATGTTTGTAATTCTTATCAGGCGTTACCAAAACTCTATCAAAAGTGGATCGAAGATTATGGTTATCCTACCGGTAACACCAAAATCCGTACCTTGGACTCTAAAATCTATGATATTAAAGTGTTGAATATTGCTGGCAAGTGGTTCTTCTACAATGGTTGGAGAACAATGATTACTGAATTGAAGTACCCATCTGGGTGTAACTTTCTATTTCGGTATGAGGAAAATCTTCGCTCTTTCAGGATGATAACTTTCCATCAAGATGCAGTGTATGCAGCTGGTAACTTTTTTTACTGCAGATTGTCCGATCCTTATACCAGTGAGAAGCGTCTGGTATGTGTTTTTTTAATCAAATAACATCATTATATTTTATTATACAATTTGTTGATAAAAAAACTTATTTTAACCCCTGTCAACATTTTTTCTGTTTTTTCCAGCATGTTAGTTGTTACGTTGTTCATGGTTTAATGAACAGACAACTCCCGTTGGACCCAATTGCAGTTAGAGCTCCTCCACGTAAAAAGTTTCAGATACAACTAGCAGTTGATGATGGTTTCTTTTATGTCACTAAAGGATGGCGTTTCATTAAGGAAACTTTTTCAATCACACCTGATCATCTCATTGTCTTCGAAATCATTGATGAGGTCTTCTCTGTTTTCTTAAATATAAATTCTAAATCTTTAGCTTTATATTTTTTGCTCGCTGTATACGTCATAAGGCTGATAAAATGTATATACTTCTTTTTGGTTTAACAGAGCACATACAATATGTCGATTTTTGAGAAAAACAAGCTTACTCTTCCTCCTGAACTTAAATGGGAAGCTGAAGTTAAGGAGGAGGATGATGATGAAGATTACTCTGATGAAGATATCATTGTCGTTTCTACTGATGATAGTGAGGAGGTTGTCGTTTCTGATGATTTCAGCGAGGAGGATGAAGAGGACACTGATATGGAGGAAGAGGATGATGATTCTGAGGAAGAGGAGGATGTAGGTGTGCCAGTGGTGTTCGTTGTTGACAGGCACTATGTAAGTAATAATATTTATTTTTTAAATGTATTAACTTAGATGTATTTTAGTCCTGTTTACATACTACACTGATTTTAATTAATCGATTGTTTTAGGGTTTTGATTTAGGATTATGATTTAGGTTTTAATTAATTTTGTTTACATACTGATGATTATTATGGAAAATATGTTTTTGGTCTCTATTTAGCTTTCATGTTTTAGGTTTATGATCCGATTGATGTTTTATAGAAACCTTAGAATGGATTGTTATGATTTAGTATTTGATTAGTGGTTTATGTTTTAGGTATACATTTATGGTTTAAGAAATACTTTATTGGTTTGTTACTATTTAAGCGTTCAACTTAGAATGATTATGCATTTATGTTATAGGTTTGTATTAAGCTTGAATGTTTTAGGTTTGCATTTAGTAAAAATGGTCTTTACTTGTGATATGGGTCATCTGTGGTCATCGTTCTCAACTGCACCAATTTAGTTGTTTATTTAGACTTTGTTGACCTTATGAGGTCAAACTGCACTCAAATGGTCTTTACTTGTGATATGGGTCAAATGGCATTTACTATGTAAGTGCAATCATTTATTTTTTAAATCTATTAACTTAAATGCATGTTAGTCGAACAGTTTTATTATACGCCTTTAGATGTTATTGCATCCATAGTAGTGGTTTATAAGTTGATGACCTCCTAATATGGGTCAAGTGTTGTTACTTAGACTTATTTAGATGTTAAATGTTAGTCTGTTGTCAATTATGGAAAAACTGTTGTTGCTTATTTAGATGTCCACTTATGTCATATCCAAATGAGATGACAAGCTATATTTATATATTATTATTGTATAACTTTCTATTATTTGTTATTTGCGTAGCGTATGAAGACCCCTTGGGCAAGGGAAAACGGGTTGTGCAAGAAGAGGGCTTTGACCATTCGTGATGGTGAGGGTTTTAGTTGGGGAGTGTCTGTTGGGAGGGAAGGTGAACCTGGAAAGTACCGTTACAACATAAGAGGTATGTCAACTTTCGTAGGTGATAAGAACTTTCAGCTTGGTGATCAAATGCATTTCCAGTTTTTCCAAAAGCAAGGTGTGTTCGAGTTCTCTAATGTTGTTAGCGGTAACGGTAGTTAGTTTGGTTAGTGGTGGTTGTTATGTGGTTTGAAGACAATACTTTTTGGTGGGTAACTTTTTTAAGTTAGAACATGATCTATCGTTGGTAGTCACAAACATTTCCACGTTTACTGCTCATGTGGTAAGTCGTGGTTTTTGGGTTTATATATATGTTGATAAACAATAAATTAGTAGGTTATGTATATTGTAATGTTTTTGGGTTGTTTAGCCAGTAAGTTAGCAATGTTTGGATAAGTTAGTAAATCTATTACCTAAGAATCTAAAATAACTGAATTTTCATCTTAAAATTTTACATTTTGATACAAAAAACTATATTTTGTAACATTGGTATTCCAACTCTTTTTAACAAAAAGGTTTTTTTGAACATTAATTTTGTAAACTTTTGGTAGGTTTAGTTGTCATGTATGATTGTGCATATGATGTTTGGTTTGTCGTGATATATGTTTATGCTAAACCTTTATTTGTTGTTTATTGAGTAATTATGAATTGTGAACTGTTTAGGTAGTAGTAATACAATTACAATCATATGGATTTTTATACAAAAAAAAAAGTCATCATACATTTTTATATCAGAAAACTTTTTTAACAATCATGTGACATTTTATATTTTTTAAATTTGATAATTTTTTTTAAAAGTCAAATTTTAGCAACATTGACTTTTCCAAGTCAATCATATTAATGACAGTTTTCCTAAAATATTTTAATTTATTAATTGTTAATAAATATAAATTCGGTTTATATTAAGAAGTTTAAGTTATCTCAATCATTGTTAACAAAATAAATTTAAGATTATTACAATTAACTAACAATCAATATAATTGTATCATCAAAATATTTTTGGTACATTTCAATTATTTAAAACATAAGTTGAATGACTTTGTTTTAAAAAAATTTAAAACCAACCCTTTATAAACTAAAACCAGTTTTGTAACACAAGAGGTATTTAAATTCAATGTTTGGCTATTTTAATTAAATTGTATTACAGTTTTACAATTCTTTTAAATCGCTTAGTTTAAAAAACGAATAATAAACAATTTTTTTCCAAAAAATAAATTCTTGATGAATAAACGAACTTTACCTATAAAAATTGGACAAAGTTAAATGTAAATTACTTTTCTTTTATAAAGCCGTTAGTTAAAAAAATTTAATACAAACAATTTTATTAAAAATATAAAATGAATTATACTAAGTTTAAAATGTACCATACCAAAACGAAATTTAACTTAATAATGGAAACAGTTAAATGTAAATTAATTTTCTGGTCAACTGTTATATTAATGTTGTCATAATTTAGGAATCTTTAGTCAAAAAGTCATCATACATTCTATGACTAACTTTGAAACATTTTTATATTACCAAACCTTTTTTAACAATAATTTACATTTTATATTTCTTAAATGTGTTATTGTTTATTTTTAAAGTAAACTTTTAGTAACGTTGACTTTTCCAACTGAATTATATTAATCACAATTTTCCAAAAATATTTTAAATTATTATCCTTAACTAAATAATGTAAACATGTAACAATGGTAATTATGATTTTCTTTTTTTAATCAATAAACGAAATTTAACTTAATAATGGAAAACTTAAATGTAAATTGATTTTCATTTCTAACTGTTACTTTTAAAAAAAATTTCACAAACAATTTTATTAAAAATTAAATTTTAATTATACACAGTTTCAAATGTACCATACCAAAAAATCGTATGTATGTAAACAAAATTTAACAATATTAACTTTTAAGTTAATAATGTAAACATATAACAATGCTAATTATATTTTCATTATATAATTAACTTTAAACGAAATTTAACTTAATAATGGAAACACTTAAATGTAAATCAATTTGTGGTCAATTGTTATATTTATGTAGACATAATTTAGTAATGTTTACTAAAAATAAAAAACTTTACATTTTTATTACATTTTTTTGTTAAACCTCTATAAATACATATTAGATTGATCGTACCTAATACTTAGATACCATAGAGTTGTAGCATTATGGATCCAAACAACATTACTTTTTTGAATGACATCACTTGGCGCATGACTAAATATACTATCAAAGTTAGGGTGCTTAGGCTTTGGAAGCGAGAAAATCGAAAGAAACCTGGAGAAATTCTTTCTCTTGATATGGTTCTTATGGATGAACAGGATATGTTTTTAACATATTTTTTTTAATTTGCTTTTTTCTACACATTTGTTTGTTGCGAAAATTGGTTGTTAATAAATTTTTTTTTCTTTTCAAACAGGGGTCGAAAATGCAAGCTATTGTATGGAGTAGATATATGAAGAAGCATGAAAAATTCTTACATGAAAATGAAACCTATTATATTTATAACTCACAACTTGCTGAAAACAAATCTACTAAACATTTTTCTAAAGAAGATATGCTCTCATTTACTTTTGAAACTAATATTTCAAAGTGTAGTAAGTTTGATGGAAGCGAATACGGTTTTAATTTTTCATCTTTTGAGTCAATTAAAGGTGGAAATCTGTCTACAGAACAAAGAATTGGTTTGTTTTTATTATACTAACGAAATGTATTTTAATCCTTTTCTATATTGATTATGTATTCGTATAAAACTGTTTTAACTTTTTTTTAAGATTTCATTGGCTATGTTGAAGAATGGACTCCACTAGAACCAACAGAAACTAAAGCTGGTTTGAAAAGCAAGATGAACCTTGTCTTGATCGATCTAGAGTATGTATTTCATATCTGCTATGAATATGTTGGTATAAAACCCTTTATAATTTTCCTTTTAACATACATTCTGTTTATATGTAGTGGCATGAAAATGACCTGTTCTTTGTGGGAAGATTATAGTCATGAGATGTTTGAATACATCAAGCAGAATGAAGATGAAGTTCATGTAGTCCTTATTGTTCAATTTGGAAGCTTTAGCAATTATAAAGGTATGTTATATATTACTTTTTTTAGAAATTCCGATTAGATATTTTTGTATACCGGTATTTGTTTTACCTGTTTTAATATTTTTTTTTCAAAGGCAATGTAAGTGTTCAAAATGCTTTCTTTATCACTCGCCTTTTTATTAATGAAGACATTGAAGACATTCGTTCTTTCAAGAAAAGGTAGAATAGTTATATTTTTTTGTGTTTTATTTATATGTTTTCAGTTGTTTAAAGATATATAAATATATATTTTTTTTAATTACAGTTATATTGAAAAGTTTATCTCCAGCGAATCATGTTCTGCTCAACGATCCCAGGGATCGTCTGGTAGTATGAATATGTCTGATGAATTTTTGAATAAAACAACTTTTAGCAGTATTCGTGAGCTTCCATTGATAACAGAGGTTCGTATAAAATTAATTTTTTTTTTGCCTAATAACTTTCTTTCCAAATACATTTCAAGGTTATTCGTGACATTTTTAATTTTGGTTTTGTAGGTTAACAAACAAGTAATTGTTGTTGGAACAATCAAGGGGGTGGATCCTAACGAAGATTGGTATTACCTTGGTTGCGAGTTCTGCAACCACAAGGTTGAGCCAACTTTGAGTTTACCAGATGATGAAGAGGTGAAGGACGTAACTTCATTTAAACAAGTTTTGATTTGCACGAATAAAGGTTGTCCCAAACAGATTGTCTCTGGTGATCCAGTGTAAGAATTCTATTCTCTATACATAAGTTATAATTGTATGATATTATTTATTTATTTTTTATGTTTTAGTATTCATGTTTACTTTTAGTAATTTTTTTACATATAGATCTGATTTTTTAGTTTTGGTGTTTTAGGTATAGGATTCCAATAAGGGTACAGGATTGTACTGGAATTACATCCCTTACATTGTTTGATCGAGAAGCAAAAAAAATGTTGGGCATGTCAGCGATGCAGCTTCTTGAGAAAAGCAAACAGGTAACCTATTTTTTTGAGCTTTAAACAATATATATAATTGTACTTTGTATTACTTATATGATGTATGATCTAGGTTTCTATTGAAGAGAAAGTAATTCCTGTTGAGTTTTATGAAATTGAAGAGAAGAAATTTGCTTTCAAAATTAAAGTAGGGCAATTTAATATTGATAAGCATGTTGATGGTTATGGTATAAGGAAGCTTACAAATGATTCGGAAATTGTAGCTTCTCTTGAAGAACGGTTCCTTGACATTCAGGTTATGATTATGATTTAAATATTTTCGTTATAATTACTGTTATGAATCGTTATTATTTTTGTTGTTATTTAGTTATTGTTTAAACCCTTTTTACGTTAATCGGTTCTTTATTACATTTTTTTTTTTTAGATCGAACAACCTCTGCTTGAAAATATCGATGTAGGTGACTCTTCAACACAGAATACGGTGTCTTTGAAGGTTAGTAGTTTACTTGGTCAATCATGTGTTCAGATTACATTTTAATGTAGTTTATTCTAACAATTTATACATGGCTTTTAATATTGTAGGATTCTGTTGGAGATAACACTACTCCAGAATCATCTTCTAGAGTTAGTTTGATTCGTGATGAAGCTGAGATAAAGCGTAGCTTGGACAAAGTTTACGAAATGGAAGATGATGCAAGTCAGTCAACAACTAAAGTCCTCAAGTCTGAAAAGTTGATTTCCCGTAACAAATCACCTGAGAACACGGTCTTGATTCCTAAGGTTGAAAAATAGGATCAATTACCCGTTTTTTTGAACAATGGTTTATTGTCAGGATTTTTATTTCCTGTGTGTTGACATTTTGTTTTCATTTGTGTTTGCTTTGATTTTGAGACAATTTTCATCTACATAAATTGCGTGTTTACATTTGATGTTTGTTTATTATATTGGTAAAAATTCTACATGGTTGAATTGTTTTTTAGGATTTAAGATTATTGTTGATAGTTTATAAGAGACCCTGTACTCTTATATGGCTAGCTTTATGGTGCTTTATCAAGAGTAAAAATCAGGACTGGCGTTAAGTTACTTATACTTGACGCGGATGACAAGGTGAAGAATAAAACAAAAATGTTTTGTATAAAGAAATATTTTGATGATATTTGATTAGAATATGTATCATTTTCTTTTACATTTTAATAAAATATTTCATCTTATAATAAGATTACAGTCAACTTCCAAAGGGAACAATTCCAAATAAGCGTATGTTTCTCAAAGACCATCAATAAAATCCAAGGACAGTCTTTATCGAAGGTTGTATTATATTTAAGAGACCCAGTATTGTCACATGGTCAACTTTATGTCGCATTGTCAACAGTTAAAAGCAAGGCAGGCGTCAAGTTACTTATACTTGATGCTGATGGGAAAGTCAAGACTAAAACAAAAAAATCTTGTGTATAAAGAAAAATATTTTGATATTTGAATAGAATGTGCATTTATTTGTTTTAAATCTTAATAAAATATTTCTGCTACATTTTTTTATATGTTTTACCCCTCAATATAATTGTACGTTGGTGAGCCGCGTGTAACGCGGGCAAAGATCTAGTGTTAATCATATCATTAGAGCATCTCTGGTCCACCATCTTTCCCATGCCCATTCTTTCCTTCGCAGAATTGCGAAACTAGAACATTAGTAGGGGCCAGGGGGTCATCATAAGGTACTCGACTTCTTCACTTGTTACAACTAAATGGTTCTAAAGAAGCAAATACCTGTATGGGTACATACTCCAACGATGATGAAGATGAACAAGACCACACGTTGTCCTCTCCGTCTTCAAGATCCAGATCTGCGATAAGAAAAAAGAAAAAGAAAGAGGAATGGAGGCGACTGCCAGGAGTTTCCTCCCATCACAGACACAAAAAGTGTGATAGGCTCCAACCTGTTCCCTAGGGTTAGAGGTGAACCTCTTAAATAGGGAACTAATGGGCCACCATCACAGACCCCTAACTTTATGGGCACATAGCCCATTGGCACCAAGCCTAGTTAGGGGGTTGCCTCCATAAAACCATCAGCCCAGTAAGCTTAATACAAGCTACATCACGATGGGCCTCGCTATTGGGTTAATAATAGATAATATATATTAGTATAAATAACGTCAGGTGTTGACTGGCTTGACCGAGCCGGGACATACCTCGTCATGTCCCCAGTCTAGTATCGTGATCAAGATGATGGTGCTAGACTAGAAGAAACCCGTGGTCCTATAGTAGATATTGTCTCATCAAATAGGTTATGATGAAATCAGGCGGCGCACGATAAATGTTTTGTTATTCAACTGTCTATCCGTGTTTTTGATTTGTTCTTCAAGTACGCATACGGGTAGCATGTATGAATCGTAGCGTGTTAGGGTGTCTTAAGGTTTGAAATGTGATGGTGGCTCTAAGATTTAATGTACTTGTGCATGAGTATTCTGATTACAAATGCGCAATCTGGATAATATAGTATAGCTTGCACGCGCAATGTCTTTCGTGTTGTTTAATGCAATATAACTAGTGCACATTTGACGTGTCTTGTATGTTGTTTGATTTATAGGTAATGCCTGGTTTGATTAGGGTTAACCCGTATCATACCTGGTCCTGCCCCCCAGTCTGGTGTGATGGCCGACATTGAGTATGACGCCAGACTATAAATGTTATCGAAGGAGTGTGAAAAATTGGATTCATGTGAATTTGGCCAAACATATTACGGAGTTACATCCAGCTCGGATTGCCCGATTCATTAGGGAATTGTGAGATTAATCCGTACCACCCCTCATTAATTGGTAGGAGTATAAAAGTTACCCTTATGATAGCAACATAATGATGACAGACCAAAACGACATCCGACAGACTGTTATATCCGAGTCTCATTCACTAGGTAGGATGTAGCCTGAACTTCGTTTTTCTAGACCCAATATTCGTATCATCGGATTTCTTTTTAACCTTTCAGGAGGGGTGGTTTGTGGTAGCGCGCAGGGCGTGCATAGTTGAGCAAGATGCATGATCCAGATAGGGAACTAGTTTTGACATATTGTCCAAAGCTTTGACTTGAGCTTTTTACTGTGGTGCATCGCGTTGCCAAATGTGGTGTGCGGCCTAATAATGTCATAGTGCGCATGATGATGCATTACGACGATGGAGCGAGCGTATTCCGATGCGGTACCACCTCCAATACCTTGACGAGGATGATACACGCAACTGTTGTATACCGTACTCCGCGGTGATGGCTTTTTACGTTTTACGTCAGGCGGGAGCAATGCTTCGCGGGATACGCGAAGAGCTTTGCTGACGCGTGTGAAGACCTGCTCTGCGGATGCGCGAAGAGCTTTTGCTGGCTAGTGAAGACCATGCTCCATGGGTGAAGTATTTTAAGTTTTACGTTCGGTGGAAGCAGTGCCCCGCGGATGCACGAAGACTTTACCAATGAGTAGTAGTCACCGATAAGCGCAGGGTTACGGATGAGCGCGGAGTTACCGGCTTGCACGGAGTTACCAAGTAGGTAGGACCAGATGTTACAGCGCGTGGCTGAACCTGGAATTTGTTACTCAAGGATCCCTTTTCCATAAGGCTATGTCATTCCTTAGACCGCAGGGCAGGTACGTTATACGCGGAGCGGAATAGAGCTGACGTGCGCAGGACTGAATCCCTCCATCGTGGAAAAGTGGATGGCTGAATTGTTGAAACGTTGGTGACATGCATGTGGATGGCGTAGAAGCCGGTTACGCAGAGGTGGGTTGGTGTAAAACCGGTTGAAACAAGGCGGTTTATCTAGAAAGTCGGTTGGGAGGAAATGAGCCGTGGTGCAAACTGAAGACTTATGATGCCCACATGAAGACATTGAGGCATAAAACCGAAGGTCCGAACCAGGAAACACAGATAATGGTGGTGCAAACCTGGCAGCGCAGAAACCGGTGCCCTGAAGTCGCATGGCTGAATAATGTTGCATCTTGTGAGCAAACAATAAAGCAACGCATAGTGTTGTACTATTGTTATACCATAATAGTCCCTTGGTTTAGCGCTACTAAGTTAGGGTAGTAGCACTAAACTTAATTGACAAATGCTAACAAACAACATGTGTGATCTCGTATAAAGCATGTTCTATGTAACATGTGTATCACGTGGTCGTCTAAAGCACCAATGAAACTCAAGTTCAGGTTTTTTTTTTTGTGATAGACCCCGTGATTAAAAATATAACACAAGTAAATAAATCACGTTCCTTTCACTGCTGACTTAGTGATCCATGGCAAGTATGATGAAGTTGCTTTCTTTATGTTTGTTTGCTTCCCCTTGTATTTGTATTTGTATTTTCAGTAAACACAAATGCTCGTGCATGCATGTTTAATTTTTATAATGTTAAGGGGTTAATATTGCTGAACTTAAGTATAATTAGAGCTTGTCGTTGCTAGCTGACGTAAACTCATATTTTTTGTGGGCAATAGGTCTGTGATTTGGCCATTGTCTTGTCGGTTTAACAACTTGGCAATGGTAAGCATGAACGTGGCACCACCTGTGATGAGCGTGGTGCTTCAGGCGGTTACGCCGTTGATAATAGTTTATGTTATTGCCAAAGTGGCAGGAGTTGCCAATGTAGGCGTAGATGCGCATCACACTCCTGCAGAAGTGGGTGCCATGCTCGGTGATCCTTGGAGGTCGTTTAGAGCGTTTTGTATTTCCCTTGGTGTATATTTTTGTATACGTTTGGGACAAGTACTTGGTTTTTGAATTGTAGTGGTTTTTGTATATCTTAAGATAAAGATATCCACTTTTAGCGCTATAAAGTTCAGTAGCATTACGGATTTTTGTCCGCCGCTAGTAGTAAATTATAATGGATATGTTTATCCGATTATAATGCGATGTAGTTGCAGCTTTGCATTTATTTGTGATCTCTTGCACTCTGAGTGTTAGTCGACGTAAGAGAATAAGCTAGCGACTGTAAGGTAGTCATTATTCGAGTATGCTAGCCTCTGCGTTATTGCAGTGGTCTAGAAAGTATGACACTGTAGTAGTCGTTTTATTAAAAACGTTAAAGATTCATGAATGCATGCATGTTTTCTAATGGTGATCAACAGACCATTTCATTGTTACATGTAGCATTTTTTCAAATGGGCGACATTCCATGTTCGCGGGATTGGCTTTCCGTCCAGGTGTGCCAATGTGTACGCGCATGTACTAAGGAGTTCCGCAATGAGGTACGAGACTTCCCAATTGGGTCTACGCTTACCCTGGGGTTGTGCTTGGCTGTCTTCGTCGTCGCGCGACACGTATATCCAAATATACATGTGGCCTTTATCAGACTGTGGCGTATAGCCTAGTTTGGGTGTGGCATACAACCAAATATAGATTTAGCGTATAGCCCATTATAGATGTAGCGTATAGCCGAATAAGGATGTGGCACGTAGCCAACTAGTGACTTGACCCGTAGCAGAATCTGCGAATGGTCAGTGACGTCCCGTCTTGTTTAGAGATGATCTTTGCACGAGGACATTTGGTCCGTCCGCACATCTAATACACGGGCTGAGACTAGATGCTCATCTTAAGTTGTAGTGCCGCTACATCTTGCTAATCTTCGAGTTCAATGTTGTCAAATCATGGTAGTAGCATTTCACGTGAATGATAAGTATTCAAAGGCAATACTTAAAGTACATAAAAGAGTATGACATGTCAAAGAACCTGTTGAACAAGGCATAGGAAAACGTGAAACAACTGTGCAATCTTTTGATCTCGCCTTTTGTTGTGGGAAGATTTGACCCTTGTTTGTCAGTAGTCCCATAGCTATGTTCCCGTAATGATGGTGCCAACAGTATCATACTGTGCAAGTTATATGGTCTAATGCTGCTGAATAATATTAGTAACTTTGAAGTAATGAAGTAGACATATGAATAATAGAACAACATAAATACGTGTATATGGTAACCAAACCGTATCCTTTTATTAAGTTTATTGAGAGTGTAAACCAAAATGTCGGGACTTCAATGCTTAGCTGTATTTCGTCTATCCATTACGTAGCTTGTCAGACAAACAAGACGCCTAGAGAGCAAGTCATTCGCCAAGTATCACGCCAAATAGCGGGCAAGTATATAGTGAAGCATATAGATGCATTGCTAAGCGCACAGGGGGAAAGTAGATCGTGTCAAGTGCGCATAGTTGGCATGCAAATCAACTGGTAAGCGGGTAGCGTTATACTAGGACCATCCGGCAAGCACAATGCTGTTAAATAGTGTTAGTACGCAGTATTTGAAATCATAAAATGTTAAATAAATTTCCATAATCAAAATAAATATAAGAAAATATATCGCCTTCTCTCGCGTAACAATGCTGGCCGTATCTGAATGCGGTGATGTATATCCTGGTACATAAAAACGTAAGCAACAATGTAGCATTTAGTTCAAAGGTTGCTTTGATTGGCCTGTTTCGTAAGTCCTCACTACGGTGGAATTGTGTTATCCAGCTTGCGATTCACTACTTGTTGCCAAGAACATATTATTCCACGAGTGTATTTGTGGTATGACAAAATGGCGAAGACAAGGAAATTATTAGTTGATCCATCAGTAGTTTTACCTTTGCAGTTTTACCTTTGCAGATAAATGGATAAACCACGTGCTGATGCGTGTACGATGTGCCACACGACCTGAAAATAATGATCTGGCGCATGATCTAAGAATATTGATGTGGCGCGCGACTGATAATAATACCTACGTAGCCAATAATGGCATGCCGCAGGTTTTGAAACGACTCGTGGCCGAACATGCAAGAATTCGAATCATGGTGTGGGTGTATTATGAGGCGTCCAACCCTGTGTTAGCATTTGTTTAACTTAAAATGAGTTGACAAAATAATAAATGGTGATAAATATAAAAAGATTGTACCAAACACTTGTCTTTGAAACAGGATCATTTAGTGCATTGTGATATGAAGACCATCCACAGTGACGCTATGTCATGTATGTTCCCCAGTTCATTGCTACTATCTAATTTTAGTAGCATTGAACTTTTATAATAATAAAGATATATATAATTAGCCATGAAATCGAATGTTATTTGTTTAGGGGGCCTTTAGACATGTTTGTAAATAATCTTTCACCCAATAGACGAGTAGTATTCATATGGTAGATGATGACAAATTTGTATACCAGTAGTCATGAGCCATTTATTTGAATTAGCATACATTTTTAGCATCTCATGTTATGGCTCAAGTTTGTCTTTGACTTTTGAAAAGTCACAGTATAATTTGTTGTTTGTGAAAGTCGAGATGGAAATAAATTTACTCTCATGCTTATGGCAATAGCATGCATAAGGTGGCTTCCAAAACCATCTGGTTAGTTAACTGCTGTTGGGAAGTTAGGGAATAAACCTAGTGGTTTATTCTCTTCTAAAAACATGTGAACTAAGCGACCATGCGCGGAAATGCGCAGGCGGAGCGATCCGGCCGGCATGCGCGAAACGGAGTATGAAGGCGTGCGCAAGCGGCGGAGCATGTAAAGTGCGCGCAGGCGGGGCGACCATTTCCGGCGTGTGTGAACTTTGATAGCAGATGCCGCGAAGCAAGCAATGCGAAGTCCGGTGGGACGCATGCTGGTAGTTTTAACAATTAGCGTGAGGGAGGGATGTGCTTTTGGGAAGTCTCAACTATATCGTCCAGTTAGACTACTAAACTCATGAACAGTTCTACAAATGTGTTAAGAAGTTGCCAAACAAGTGCCATAAAATAAAACATATTGCAGCCTCACTTTACTAACATGATTCATTAAATGATACAAATAAATAATGAGTTTGTTGTACGTTCTATAAATTATACAATCCAAATTTCATTTTGACTCATTATGTTGGAAATTTCTGTTTGTCAATGCCAATATAGGCTGTAGAAGTCACGGCTATTTGATTCATGTTATTATGGATTGAGATATAGCCTAACTGGTTGTTCTAGTTGGTTTCTCCAAAAGCTAATAGTGGTGTCAAAATTACTTCACCAAACTTTACCCATCAGCAAAGTCAAGATTGCTTAAATTATGATAAGCAATTTAAAACAGTAAATAACCCGTTTAAAATGCAAAACTGAATAAAACATAAACCTTAAGCATCGTGTATGAGCTACCAACAACCGAAGGCGGGTTATGTGGATAACCGCTGCACGTAGGGCGAGGTGGGGCCAAGGCCGGTCGCACTAAGTTGGATTGACGGGAATGTAAGGTGGCGCAAAGACCGGTTCGCGTGAGGACATGCGATGTGGCCTGAACGGATGTGATGCAAGGATCTGTAGTGCCAAGGCCGGCGGCGTCTAGGTCGACACGCATGAGGCTAACGAATGATAGTGGATGTGATACTTCGAGGAAGTTCGCGTCCATCGAAAAGTACCGTGCAACGCGGCCGAAGCACCCACGCGGCGGCTTCTTTGAATAGGTATAAAGATAACGGCATACATGGAAAATAAACATCGTATAATTATGCAACAGACCATATCTATTTAATGCTCTACTATTTGTAACCTTTGACTAATGTCGCCGATCGCATCCAAAAGCCAAAAGTCACGATGAGAGTTAAAATCATATATATAAAACCTAGACGAATAAATCTAGTTTTGATTTTATCTCAGATATTGTTTTTATCCGTAAGATGTAGATAGATCTGGGAATCAAAGCCTTACCTTAGGCCATCGAAGGAGGCAGATCTAAAGGTTCTCTTTGGAGAAGATTAAGTGTGGTTTTGTTTTTATTCCGTCCCACGGATGGCGCCAATAAAGAAGCAAATACCTGTATGGGTACATACTCCAACGATGATGAAGATGAACAAGACCACACGTTGTCCTCTCCGTCTTCAAGATCCAGATCTGCGATAAGAAAAAAGAAAAAGAAAGAGGAATGGAGGCGACTGCCAGGAGTTTCCTCCCATCACAGACACAAAAAGTGTGATAGGCTCCAACCTGTTCCCTAGGGTTAGAGGTGAACCTCTTAAATAGGGAACTAATGGGCCACCATCACAGACCCCTAACTTTATGGGCACATAGCCCATTGGCACCAAGCCTAGTTAGGGGGTTGCCTCCATAAAACCATCAGCCCAGTAAGCTTAATACAAGCTACATCACGATGGGCCTTGCTATTGGGTTAATAATAGATAATATATATTAGTATAAATAACGTCAGGTGTTGACTGGCTTGACCGAGCCGGGACATACCTCGTCAGGTTCAACTCATGTTTTTTTTTCCTAGAAAAATATTAGAATTTAATTATATATAATAATCCGAAAATTATGGGGGGTTCACTCTCTTGATCCCCTGCGCCCTCACATCGATCTCTCACCAACACCTCCCACCACTCCCCTTCACATCCGTGAAGAATTTAGGGGCGTTCAAAAAAATCCGAATCTGAAATATCAGAAAATCCGTATCTGTACTATCCGAAAATCGGATAATCTGAAATTTCGGATTCGGATCCTATTTTTAAATTTTTTTCGGATAATTGGATTACCCGAATCCGAAATATTAAAGAACATCTATATTATATATAAATAATATTATATATATGTATACACACACTCTATATTAAGTTCATTCCAAATTAATTCTAACATAATGCGCCGCTCTCGAATCCGAAATATTAAAATACATATATTGAATGTTTGTTTTAAGCAGGTTTGGTTTTAGACTTTTATCATAAAAGGAATGATTTTTTTTTTAGTTTTGGATGATCCGAATCCAAAATTTCAGATTCGGATTCAAATATTAACGATCCAAAATTTCGGATTATCCGATGTTTGGATATCCGAAATTCGGATAATCCGAGTTTGAACACCCCTAGTGGAGATGGATCTTATGATTGGGAGATTACACTGGCATCCATCTTCTCTTTGCCAAATGGTTCCACATACGTAGGCCACGGTTGTACGTGACCTTTGTGTTGGAGATGGTCTTAAGAACATATTATCGGTCTACTTTGTGCTTTTAAAAGCTTTATCCACTCATCATTATCCAAAGATCCAAAGATAGAAGATTAGGTTTGAGGGTTAATTGCGTGGTTGCAAAAAGTAGAAAGACATAGTAAGAATCCACAATGATAATATATATATATATATATGCCCTAATGGGTACCCTACTTCAACTTTCTTTTCTCTTTGATTGACCTAAATGGCTAATGGTGGATGGAATTTTTTTCTGCCATATTCCCATCCCATCATGATATGACTTTTGCAACATATTAGACGTGTAGCATCCCAAGTGCTCCACTTGATCATATGGGAATGATCTTTTTATCTTGCTACGTACATGCACCCCAACCATGAAATTTTATATTTGAGATTAGAAAAAAAAATTTTGTTCTTCATTTCTCTATATTGTTTATTTTCAAGATATATATATAGTTTGGAATGCAACATTAGTTGAAATTAAAAATGAGTTTTCACTAATCTTTTACATACAATTATATTTGCTATATGTGAGAAGAATTTATAAGTTTGTTTTTCTAGTTACACTGTGTTTCCGAGTTTCATTAAAAAAAAGAAGTGGAAAGAACTGGAAGGAAGTGGATAGAAAGTGAAAAATACGTGTGTTTCAGAGTTTCATTAAAGGAATGAGATGGAAGTAGAAGGAAAATGTTTTAACAAAACTTTCCTTCCAAAATGGAAGGAAGTAGAAGGAAGGGAAATGAAAATAAATAAAATGTTTATCATTTACTACTTTACTCTTGTACTTGAGTTATTATAATACACAATGGGGGTATAAATGTAAAATTAAACCTTTCTTTTCTCTTTCTTTCAACTCAGGAACACATAAAATCTTTATTTTCTTTTCCTTTCCTTTAAATTCGGGAACACGAAATGAAGTCATGTATTTTCTTTTCCTCCCTTTCTTTTCTCTCATAAGTTCCCTTTCTCTTCTCTTCTTTCCGCTAGTAAACTCTGGAACATAGCGTTAGAGAAATAGGGTAGAAGATGAAGGCCCGTTTCCTGAGATCGGATCTCAAATTTTACATTGTGTGTGATAGTGCGCAATCCAATCACACATGATTCAAACAACCAAAGCGATCACATATCTATAAGACAAACATGATATAACAATGATCTAAACACAATTAACCAGATTTCTGTTGATTTAACAATGAATAGAGTGAAATTCTAGAGAGAAAAACTTGAGCTTTATACATGGGCTCAATCCCAAAGCTCATTCCAAAACCGAAGCTCTACGCATCCATTACAAACTAAAGCCTATAATGTTTAAACCAAAAACCAAAATACATAAACATTAAACCAAAAACGATAAACATCAAATCTTCGATTGTAGACATCCTGCATCTATAGAAGAAGAGATTGATCAAGAACCGAATAATTTAGTGGATCGTGTAAGAAACATTTTCCTTGATTACATGAATTTTGTTTTTGATAATCTACATATTATAGCAACTTTGATTCAAGCACTAATTCAAAGACATGAATATGAGAGTGCCATGTAAGATTGATCAAGAAATGAGTAAAGTGAGCGAATGAACTTAAAATCAAGAGATGCGGTTGCTTGGCTTAAAGGTGCGGTTCCTTTAAACACGCATCTTTTGGTATCTTGCCTTTTGATGCGAGGCTATAAGATGTGGGTCTAAAACCGCTTCGTTTGACCTAAATCATCGCATCTTTTGGTCTTTTATGTACTAGTGGTTAATTGGTTATTCGCAATGGCATATGCACATACATGGTTTGGGGGCGGGCACCCCCTTAAAAAGATTTGAAGTGTACTTCGTAGGCAAAATTGGACTCTTCTCAATTGAAATTTGTTTGATCAATCAGTCCATATATATAATGGACATATCTAATTCGCTTTTTTAACTTCTTTTTTCTACAATCTATTAGGGTTTGATGTAATATTTGATAAGCTAGATAATTTTGAGTGACAAATTACACATATTCTACTATTAAACCTATAATTCTGAATTAATTATACGATTATTAATGATTGAACCTCGGAACTTTCCGTTTAAGAAACATATACTTCTACCAAGTGCCTAACCTCACATTATTAAATAAGTTGGATTTTTTTTTGAACCCATGACCTCCCTCTTAAGTGTTCCTAGAAGCTTTGCTTTTACCATTGGACCACCAACCCCAATGGCCTTAAATAAGCTAGATAGATTGTGTTTTAGAATATTGAAAGCTACATGTTTAAAAAAAGTCAGTGCAATTGACAAAACTTGTTTTAGTCAACATAAGTTACAAGACATTAATTAAGTGGTTCCTGTTTGATTTCTATTAGAAAGGTTAATGGAGAGATTCTTATAACCTATAAATCACATTAATAAACTCATTACATATGGATCAATCTCATCATGATCTGTACAGAAACCTAACTAATAAAAACCACTAATCTCCATAAACAAACAATTTTTTTATCTTATTTTTAATTTATTAAGACTGACATGTGACAACATCAATGAGCAACCAAAAGCCCTAAAACCTGATTTGCACCCAACTGAAAACCCTAAACTCAATGAAGAGAAAACTTATTTAATTACAATATATCAGCCGCCACCTTTGCATTATGATCATATGCAACTTATTCAAACACAAACATCACAACCTTCTAATCACCTTATCAACCACCTGTGAATGTAATTAATAAACAATGAGAAATATAGAGACAAATGTATAGAATAGATCATATCCACCATTTATTCTTTCAATGTACCATCTTTCCTTTTTAAGAATGATGAGCACATACAGCTAATAATAAACAATTACTTTACATATAGAAACATGCACACCTACAAGATAAAAATGTTGTTTTTAATCTGATTATTCACATGTTCATCAATCTGACTACTTTTGATCTACTGATATATGTTATTGATTAATCAGATTTATCATTTCCTCCTAACAAGTGTGATATAGAGCTAGTGTGGGGATGACAGATAGAGAGTAGGCACATATAGCTTCATGCATAAATATAAAGAAGCATTTGCATGAGGACCATAGGTGCTCACTCTCTTCTGTCATCACCCTTTACCTTCATATCATATGTAGAACAAAAGATTAATGTTTTGTAGAGATACTAAAGTGCTAAACAGGTCATGTTTACTAGTTGACGGGTGACAGGGTTTGTGTATATTGGTTTGTGGTGTTGGAACTCACAGAAGTGTGATTTCACTTTAAAAATAAGATTATGGAGTTTGGCATCCTTTATATAGACCCATAACCATGGGAATAAATGTGGGCTTATCTAAATTATTCCTTTCTTTTTATAATATTTGTGTATATTGTTTTTGTTTCACACATGTGAGTCTGTGTGAGAGAGGGGAAGTGATAATGTATTTAATGATTTAATTTTTGATTCTTTGGTTATGCCTTCCCAAAATGATAACTAAACAATAAACTAACTAATGCAATTACAGTTACCAATGTGTCTTGTACTTCTAAATCTTTTCAAACCAATGGAGAATCCCCACCTTTAGATTAGATCATATGTAATCGAATCAAATTTGGGGCGTTTTTAGGTAAAAAACGCCCTCACCATAAAACACCGCCCCTCCCCCAAGTTGGGGGGGGGGCACTTTTTTCCTCTATCAAAATTTACACGGCGTTTTTTTATGGACCAATGAAATGCAAGCTTCAAAATAATAATAATAATAATAATAATAATAATAATAATAATAATAATAATAATAATAATAATAATTAATATTAAATGATTGTAAAGGCTTAAAATCTTTCACCTTACGACTACACCCTGTAAGTGTACCGTTTGTATGTCCCCAGCTAGTGATAGGTCCCTATAGGTCGTTGGCTAGGTTAATCCGAATTGTCTTAATTGTCACAACTATTCCTATCATACCCTTAAATTTCTTGCTTAAATATTTGTACATGTTGCTTCTTAAGTTGTACGGAAATAAAAATTACTATGTTGGTCATCACTCATCCTTAATAAGATAATATAGATAAAAATCAAAACGTGAGATTGAATTTGTGAAATTACAAAGAAAAAAAAAGAGCATCAAAATCAATTCAATTACCTTGAGATTTTAGCTTCATCGATCACCAATCAGATACCAAAATAAGTGATGGAGGGTCCGCGGTTGTTATGAATAATAAGAACCCAGGTTTGTCAAAAAGGAGAAAATGAAAACACATGCATATGCAATTTCTGCACATCATCTAAACCTTTTGGCGTTTTCGCCTCCTGTACTCCTCATAACTCAAACCTTTTAACTTTTCACCCATTCCATTGAGTAACTAAGAAGCTTTAGGAGTTGAGAATTAAAAGAAGGATGTAGAATTAAAGGGGGGAATTGAAGGGGTGTATTAGTGACATAAGGTCATAAATGGAAGAAGTTTTTAGGCTTAAACTATAAAACCATTATAAAATTACTATCATGCCCTCCTAAGTGTCTTAATTGTCACAACTATTCTTATAATACCCTTAAATTTCTTGCTTAAATATGTTGTACATGTTGCTTCTTAAGTTGTATGGAAATAAAAATTATTATGTTGGTCATCATTCATCCTTAATAAGATAATATAGATTATGTGAAAGATTGAGGCTTTTGAGATGAGCTAAATAAATAACATAATCAAATAAATAACCAGTTAG
The DNA here is from genome assembly GCA_030844895.1 of Ambrosia x helenae. Lineage (NCBI taxonomy): Eukaryota > Viridiplantae > Streptophyta > Magnoliopsida > Asterales > Asteraceae > Ambrosia > Ambrosia x helenae. Next base: position 189,074 of record JAUTDX010007332.1, read on the forward strand.
TCTTTTCTTAGGTAGCTCTAGGGTTTTAGATGGTCGATTATGGTGTAAAATTGTGTGCAGGTCTGTTATAATATGGGGGAAGATGATGATGGACATGAATGCACAATTATACCCCTGTGTGTATTGAAGTTAACTGAGATTTTAAACCAGTTAGTTATAAAGGACACAATATGCAATAAATAAAGAGATTTTGGACATAAAAGCCAAAAAAATAAAATAAAGGACACGTTTCATAATTTCAGTGATACATAAAGGACACAAAGTGTAATTTTATCAATGAATTAATATTTGTTTTAAGGAATGAATATCAGTTTTTGAAATGCTTTAATATTTAAGCATGTATTTTTTATTTATATTGATATTCAAGTAATTTAATATAAATATTAGTAAAGTTATGAGATTTGACATGTCGGGGTACATCCCGAGTACTCAATGCCTAGCCCAAGTACTCGCAACTCCCTACTCGACCCACCTAAAAATGATTGGAGACTTCTAAAACCATGATAACAACTAACAATAACGGAGCATGTTCACACCAGAGTCAAGTTCGCTTTGACCCACTTAACATATATATGCAACTCTTATCTATTAATTAATATATATAAAAGAATTGAACATTGCTGACGTGGCGTGCAATGGTGCCTTCAACCTCTCCATGAAACTGCCACGTGGCATCATAATTGAAAGATTTTAGTGTTTTTACATTATTTCCTTTTTTAATTAAAAAAAAGATAAACATAAAACCCTAAATTTATCTCTCAATTCTCAATTCTCAATTACTAAAATTAAATTGAGTTATTTTAGGAAAAAAGAATTTAAAAATAAATTTAGATTTTTCTCTCTTATGTTTCTCCCATAATTTTTAAACGTTAATATCTTTTATATTCGATATTTTTTAAATAAAAAAATTACACCAAATTAACGAGCGTTTTATTATCTTTCCAACGAGTACCATAGTGCTATATAAAAAACGGAGAAAAAAAAAACTATTTTTTGTGGGGTTATGTTCGTACAGAAAAAAAAACACAAAGTGTTCAGGTTATTCATTAATCATGATTTTTCTTTTAAACCAGGTTCTTATCTACGATGTTGAAATTCAGCCCAATCGCCATACTATCATTGGAATTTTACTCTTCTAAAGATGGATATGTATACTTCATCAAGAGAAGGTAGGAGAAAGAATTGCGCAACACTGCAACACATGGTGTCACCTTATAGCAAGGTTATTTTTTTTATTTAATTACAAGAGTAATAATTATTACCATTAGTATTAGTATTATTAGAATGGTTATATTTTTCAACCCCTTTCATGAATTCTACATCTATATAAGTCAAAGTCAAATTGTAACATATTTTAAATTACGTGAAGATGATTATATATTGAAAGTTATCCTTTTAATAATGTATTATGTTTAATATGGTTTATGCTTTTTATTTTTTTAACTTTTTAAATAAATGTTTTTTAACTAAGATTGATTATGTTTAAGTTATTTACTCTTTTCGTGATTTGAGTTTTCTTCTTTTATCATTTTTTATTAAATCATATTAAATTTTTCAACCCCGGGACCTTCCCGGGGTAATCAGCTAGTATATATATCTATAATCTATAATCTATAATCTATAACTATTAATAAAAAATATTGAAGTTAGATGATGTGGCATTCAATGGTGACCTCAACCCTCCCTTAAATGTGCCACGTGGCATAATGAGGTGAAAGTGTTTAATTTTTTTTATTATTATTAAAATCTAATAATAAAATTAATTAAAACCCTATACAAGATATGCCTATCTTAAAATTTAAAATAAAAGATTTAGTTATTGAGATATTTTAGGAAAAGCAGAATTTAAAAACAAAATTAGATTTTTCTTTCCATGTTTCCCCACATAATTTTTAAACGTTAATATCTTTTATATACGAGATTTTTTAAAGAAAAAAAATTACACCAAATTAACGAGCGTTTTATTATCTTTCCAACGAGTACCATAGTGATATATAAAAACGGAGAAAAAAAGACGACCAAATTAACGAGCTTTTTATTATTTTTCCAACGAGTCCATAGTGCAATATAAAAAACGGCAAAAAAACGACTATATTTTTGTGGGGTTTTGTTCATACAAGAAAAAAAAACACAAGGTGTTCATGTTATTCATTAATCATGTATAGACAAGTCATTAATTATGTTCAAACAGTAAATATGAATTCTATTTACAACATATGTTAGCATTGGAGTTGTACATTGTTTTAGGTTAGGTTTTAATATTAGAGTTATACATTGTTTAAGGTTAGACGTTAACATTGAAGATACATTGTTAATTGTTTTAGGTTAGGTGCTACCCGAAGCTTTCCTGCATTGTTAATATTAGAGTTATACATGTAACTATTTCATATGTAAAATTGATATGTGATATTAGATTTCTCAACCCCGGGAGTCCGGGACGCTCCCGGGGTATAAATCTAGTGCTATATAAACAGAAGAAAAAATGAGATACATCAAACATATAAATAGTGTCGCAAAATGGACAAGTTGGATCGGAAAGCGAAATTTAAACAATGTGTTGGTGGCTTTCTCATGCAACTTAAAGGTTAATTATATGGTTTTAACTGATTCTTTTTTTCCATTATAAATTGCTTCTTATCCCAAAGCATAAATTCCTTTGACTAAGACAGTGAAACTGTTTCACAGGCACAAATTACACATGAAAGTGACCTAAACAACAATTTTTTTTTTTTTTTTTAATGTGAAAGAAGTCAAGAACAACCAAATGATGTCACAAGTGCTTTTACCTTGGCAATAATTTTTTCTGTTATAGTAAGTGTCATTTACGCTTATTCACAATGCCGGATCTTGAACCAAACACCTCGTAGGGTTGGGCTCAATCTGGGTGGGCCGGACTCAATACATATACAAATTTTCGATAAAATTTACACTACGAAACGAAAAAACTGGGCAAGATCCACCCTTGCTTATCCATCGACCTAACGAAGTTGTTATTCCATTCCAGTGACAACATAATTTAGGCGCGGAACAAACCAAGTGACGCCATGTCTAAATGCACTTTATGCTTCATATATTTTACTTGGTAGATAATCTTCTAAACTAATTACTTTTTTTAGAGAATGGGAGTGGGGGATGAGGAGAGTGCTTACATAACCATTTGATTCCATATTCTTCACCACATAGTTTGGATCTACTGCATCGTCTTGTTCTAGAGAAATGATCTCGAAGATACGTTTAGTTGTAAAGAGGTCAAACAGCATATATGTTCTATATAGAATCTAAACATATATTGGTTATTTCAACTTTTTCACAAGAAATAATTGGTAATATCATATTATTAAAGATGCTACATCAAAAATAATGTGTAGCTTCCCTCCCCATAAATTCAAATTCTTTATCCTTTATATATGTTCCAAAACCTTTACGTTTGTTCCACCTCTTTTTGTTCCTTTCTTTTAAATTTCTCTTCTTGATATTAACTACCTTTACTTTAAAAAAAAAAACAACCAAAACTAGTAAATCTTAAAGATAGCAAAGTTATTGGTAAAGTCTGAGGAGAATGTGTTGTAAGCAAACCTTGTCTCTATCCCTGATGATAAGGAGGCTACTTCCAGATAGATCATTAGCTCCAAAACAAACAACGAACAAATATATAGAACATGAGATGTGTGTGTGCGTGTGGAAACCTAGCAATGATAACATACATGGTGGAAAAATACATGTTAAAAATAAACATATATAACATCACATGTAAACTCCACCTAACGTGCGGCCAAATCTAAGCTCTATGACACCTGTAGAAAGGAATGGTTCAATTGTCCTCTTCATTACAATAAAGCCTTTACATATATACAAGATGCCTTCCCTTATTTATGGGAAGGAATAATTACAATAATAATGACAATTGATGAATATAAATGTATTGCTAAATATATAGTCTATTACACCCCCGCAGTCGAAGCAGGAGGTGGACGGATGTTGAGAATGGAGCGGAAGTCATCAAAAAGAACTCGTGGTAGGCCTTTAGTAAATATGTCAGCAACTTGCAGGCGAGTCGGGTGTGCAAAATCCGAATGGTGCCACGCTGTACGTGTTCACGAACAAAGTGTATGTCCAATTCAATGTGTTTTGTCCGCTGGTGTTGAACTGGATTATTTGACAGGTAGATTGCACTTATATTGTCACAGTAAACTAGAGTGGCTGTGGATAGAGGTCGACGTAGCTCTAGGAGAAGATTGTGAATCCAACATATTTCAGCAACCACATTAGCAACAGCACGATATTCAGCTTCTGCACTGGAACGAGAGATTGTCGTCTGACGTTTGGATGACCAGGATAAAAGATTTGAACCCATGTAAACACAGTATCCAGAAGTTGACCTGCGTGTATCGGGGCAACCTGCCCAGTCTGCATCAGTGTATGCTCGAAGAGATATGGAAGAAGATGATGACAGTGTGAGGCCATGAGTGGCAGTACCCTGAATATATCTGATGATGCGCTTCAAGGCGTTCCAGTGATCAGTGGTTGGATTATGCATGTGGATACAGATTTGTTGTACTGCATAACTAATGTCGGGTCTTGTAAAGGTGAGATATTGAAGTGCACCGGCAAGGCTCCTGTAGAGTGTGGGATTATCAAATGGTGCGCTAGTGTTGGCACCGAGTTTTGGTTTGGTGTCGACTGGAGTTGCCACAGGATTACAGTTTTCCATACCTGCCCGACTGACGATATCCAGAGCATAGGAGTGCTGAGATAAAAACATAGAATTTCCCGACCGAGTGACAGAAATGCCCAAGAAGTAACTGAGTGGTCCAAGATCCTTCATAGCGAATTCAGCCGCGAGGCTGCCCATGAGTTTTAACCTGAGAGCATCTGAAGATGTAGTAAGGATTATATCATCAACATAAATCAACAAGTAAGCGATGTCACCCCCGTGATGAAAAGTAAAAAGGGAGTTGTCACATTTGCTTTGTACAAAACCAATGGATGTGACAAAGTCTGTAAAGCGTTGGTACCAAGCCCGTGGTGCCTGTTTAAGTCCATAAAGGGACTTCTTAAGACGACAAACATGATCTGGATAGTCCCGATGTCGAAAACCCCATTGGTTGATACATATACACTGTCTCAGTAAGGTTACCGTGAAGAAATGCATTGGTAACATCCAGCTGATGAATAGACCAAGATTGTGAGAGAGCCAAAGTTAGCACAGTACGTATGGTAGCCGGTTTGACAACCGGGCTAAAAGTTTCCCCACAATCAACACCAACTTCCTGGTTTCGCCCGTCACAAACTAATCGAGCCTTGTACCGTTCAAGAGTGCCATCAGACCTGTATTTATGACGAAAAAGCCACATGCTACGAATAATATGCATATCAGGATGTCTCGGGACAAGTTCCCAGGTCTTGTTTTTAATTAAAGCATTAAATTCGTTATTCATGGCGTTATGCCACTCCGGACTAGACAAGGCGTCTTTGGGATTTTTGGGGATGGGTGTGATGGTTGTGTTGGAGAGATTGAAAATGGTCTTGGGTTTGGAGATGCCGGTCATGGAGCGGGTGGTAATTGTGCGGGTGGGTGGTGGTGGTGGTGGGGTTGGTATTGGGCTGGGGATATGGGCCGCAGTGGAGGGAGGAGGTGATTGGGCTTGGTCTGATGATGAGGGGGAGTGGGCTGGAGGGGAAGCGGGTTGGAGTGGGCTAGTGGGTGAGTGGGCTGTAGATGGGTGTGAAGGAAAGGAGGGCTGTGGGGTAGGCGATGGGGATGTAGGTGGCCTTTGAGAGTTGTGGGCTGATGGGCTTTGGGCGGACGGTGAGAAGGGGGTCGGTTGGTTGGGAAAGGCATGGGTGGGGTTATATAGTGTGGGATGGACTGTGTCATCTAGGAAGGTGTATGTGTTGGGTTTTGGTTTGTGAGTTTTGGCAAATGGAAAGATTGTTTCGTCGAAAATGACATGACGACTTATGGTGATGGTGCGGGTTTTGAGATCTAGGCATTTGTAACCCCGGTGGTTCGACGGGTACCCAAGAAAAATACATGGGTATGATCGGTAGGCTAGTTTGTGAATGGATGTGTGAGGGATAAGAGGGTAGCACAAGCAACCGAACACACGAAGGTGGTCGTATGTGGGCATGCAGTGATATAGTCTTTGGGTGGGTGTTTGAAAATTGTGGATTTTGGTGGGAATGATATTTAGTAGGTAGGTGGTAGTTTCGAGGGCATGGTGCCAATAGGTATTCGGGGTTGAGGAGTGGGCTAAGATGGTGCGCATATGGTTATTTATGGTGCGGATTTTACGTTCAGCTTTGCCATTTTGGGATGATGTATGAAGGCAGGAAAAACGAAAGTGCATGCCATTAAGATTACAATAATTATGAAATTGGTTGTTGGCATACTCACGTCCGTTATCGCATTGAAAATGTTTAATTTTGGTATTAAATTGGGTTTGGACAAATGTGGTGAATTTGGTAAACATGGCAAAGACATCAGATTTATGGCAAATTGGAAATGTCCATAAAAAATTGGTAAAATCATCCAAAAATAACACATAATAACGGTGACCCCCACTAGAAATAATAGGGGATGTCCAAACATCACTGTGAACAAGATCAAAAGGCATAGACGTACTTGTATTAGAAGAAATAAAAGGTAGTTTAGTTTGTTTTCCAAAAATACAAGCAGAGCAAACTTTATTATTTGTAGAACCACAAGAAATAAAACGAGAACTTTTTAAAGATTGTAAAATGGCAGGGCCTGGGTGGCCTAGCCTTTGATGCCATGTGTCTTGAGAAATTGCTGCAAAAGTGGACGCAGACTGAAGAGGAGTGATGTTGGATGGACTGAGTGTGTAAAGATCCCCCGAGCTATTGCACCGTAGGATAGGTTTCCTGGTCTGGAGGTCCTTCACAGTAAAACCATAAGGGTCAAATTCAACAGTTAATTGATTGTCAGTGGTAAACCGACGAACAGAAATAAGATTTTTAACTAAATTAGGGGCATAAAGGACATTTTTTAGTTTAAAGGGTGGGAATGGTGGGGGTAAGGTAATGTCGCCTTGGCCTAAGACCGGAATGGTTTTGCCATTCCCAACAATTATGTTGCGAATAATGCTAGAATTAAAAATAGACGGAAACATGTTAGCCTGAGGAGACATTGTACCTGACGCGCCGGTATCCATTGTCCAAGATGAATCATTTTGATGAAGAGCCATGTTGTACAGGGCCTGTGCAATATCAGTTGGAGAATAGCCAGTATTGTATGATTGGGCCGAGTTGTGGTTGTTGGGCTTAGAGCCCAAAATGCCAGATCCATTGTTTTGTGCGGGTGTTGATGGACCTGTGGTGTGAGAGTTTATTTGGTTGGAAGGATATGGGCATGGAGGGAAAGGCCAAAAGGCCCAAGGTGAGGGTGATGTTTGTTGGGTCTGAGAAGACGACCAAGGAGCAGGCGGCCAAAAGGAAGCCGGGTAATTGTGGGTTTGTTGATAGCGTCCCCGACCATAGGAGAAGCGTCCGCGGCCGCGTCCACGACCTCGACCGCGTCCACGACCCCGGTCAGCCGAGTCCGAACGAGATGAGGGGCGGTTTTCAGTGGGGGAAGGGTGGTGTTGTGTGGTGGTGTGTAGGGCTGTTCCGGCGGCCTGGGAAGAGACTTGGGCTTGATTATTTTTCTGATCTTCAACCTGGCATAGGCTAGAGCGGACACTGTAAAAATCGGGTAGCGGTTTGGTGTTTTGTAAGATAAGGGAAATACTTTCGTATTGCCCCGTCAAGCCGGTTAGAAGTTGTAAAACTAGTTGGTTTTCGGTTATGGGGGCACCAAGGCTAGTAAGTTGGTCATATAATAATTTCATGGCTTGACAATAGGCGGATATGTTTGGGAATTGTTCAAGGCGGGTGTGAAAAAGTTTGTTTTGAAGGTTGATGGTACGAGCCGCTTGGTTATCTAGAAAAATATTTTTGAGTCTGCACCAAGCGTCATAGGCGGTGGTATTTTTGATCATAATGGTATGGACCAAGTCTTGCGAAATGGTGCCGTAGATCCATTGTAAGACAATGGCGTCGATACGTTCCCATGACGCAAGAAAAGGTGCGACGGCTGCGGTGGTTTCTGTTTCAGTCGTGGAGGAGGAGGTGGCTTGGAGGCGAGGTTGAAGATGATCGAATACTTCATAAGCTTTACAATGGATTGTAAAAAGTTCGGCCCATGTGTTGTAATGTTCGGTTTGGCTATCTAGAATGATTGGGATGAAGTTTTTAATATTTGTTACAGTGATGGCAGGGTGTAGAGAGGAAGACATGGCTGCAAGATGGAATGTAATGGCTGGAAAAAAAAAATCGCAGCAGCAGAAGGCTTGCGACAGAAAGGGGAACAGGAATTTTTAGGGAGAGACTCTTGATACCATGTAGAAAGGAATGGTTCAATTGTCCTCTTCATTACAATAAAGCCTTTACATATATACAAGATGCCTTCCCTTATTTATGGGAAGGAATAATTACAATAATAATGACAATTGATGAATATAAATGTATTGCTAAATATATATACATTTGTACACTCCCTTAAAAGTCCTTAATAGCATGGGCGGTTCTTCACTAGGGTCAGACCGGGCCTCGGCCTACTCAGATTTTTCGTTTCTTTGTGTAAATTTTACCAAAATTTTTCGAAAATTTTTATATGTATTGAGTCCGGCCTTACTAAGTTTTTCGTTCAAGATCCGCCACTACTTAATAGTAATCTTAGGGCCTGTTTGGTTGATTAACTGTTGAATCATTAAGAAGTCTGAATGGTTAAGAGGATCTGAATGGTTAAGTGTTGAATTGTTAAGTGTTGTTTTGTTGGGCCTCTAAATGGTTAGTCTTCTTGTCTCACTTTGGTAGCTGAAGTAAAAATGGATTCATTCAGTGCTTAATGGTTCAGCAACATCCCAAGTCTTAATGGTTCAGTCTTAACCATTCCATTCAGATGCTGAAACAAACGCGCTAAATGAGCTGAATGCTTAATCATTCAGCACTGAATGATTCAGAGGCTTATATATTAAGAGCCTTACCAAACAGCCCCTTACATCTCCACTTACCTTTTATATTAGATTTGTCTATCCCGAAAAGCTTCCGAGATATAATCTAGTATACCGAACATATAAAATGATACTCTTTTAATATTCATCCTTTCATACACTTGTAATTAAAACACTCTTTAGTTTCACATGTCTATCTATACATATAAACCATATTTGTAGCTTGTTGATCTAACTTTTAGAGAAGAATTCATATATGTTTACACACTATAGTTTGTTTATAGCAATTATTTACAGAAAACGAATTCCCATAACACTTTAAAAAACATGAATCTTTTTTATTTGCTTTTGTTAAGGCTAATAAAATCGTCACGGGTTTCTGTGGGAATCCATTTGTGACGAATTCAGGATATCCATGGGGCACCCGATCCTCCAGGTCCACAAATCCAAGGAAAACCCGACCCCCCCCCCCCCCACCCGAAGGCACGACAGTGAATAATTAATCATTTGAGGCTTGAACTTGTAACCATTAGGCCTCAAGTCACCTATCATTAGGCCTCCGTACCACTCCAATAAAACATGGGTGGTTACCAAAGTATAACAAAAACTCTTTTTTAATTATACAAGTATAGAGATGAAAATCACTCTTTTTTTTATTCTTTTTTATTAAATCAAAGTTCACCACTGATGTAATTGACCAACAAACAACACATACAATAACACATGAGTGTGATTTTCAAAAAAAAAAATAATAATAATAAAATAAAATAAAAGATAGAAAATAAACCGAACTTGAGTGTGTCTATACATACCTCTATATTACTGAACATACATAATCTTTATATCCATATTGTCCAACTCTGGAACACAAAGGAAAAACCGGGCAATTCCATCTTTTGATACATATACTTATGTCTTAGATCCTCCTAAAAGAACTCACTAGTTACTTAAAATGTGTATAGATGGAAAAAGAAAACAAAAACAAAGAGAAACCAACCATACCCATTTTTTTTTATCTCATTTGTGACGCTTAAATTTTCGTTCATTGTACAAACCGTAACAATTTAGAGGGGGTTTAGGATTTAGGATCTACGGTTTGTTCTTCATTTTGAGTTTTTGAACCCGTGTTGTTCACATTATCTTCCTCAACCACGTTTTTGTTCTCAGCTTCTTTAACATCTGCAGCCACCACTCCGTTTTCAACTGCAGGTGACTCGCCATTCTCTTTTATTTCAGCACTTTGAACTCTTTTTGGTAATTGTCTCGAGGAAGATGTTGCCAAAAGACGATTGAGTCCTTCAAACACTTGACTGCCGTCGGTGATGAGTGAAGATCCTCCTGGGTAACATCGTCCAAAACATGTAGCACAATGTGGATATGCCACCTGAATCAACCAACCCATATACCATATTACCATATCATGAATACACACTAGCTCACATAATTCTCAAAACAATAGGAGTACTCATTTACCTCTACGAATGCTCGGCACAGAGACAGGAAAAGAACCGACTCGTTTTCCCTAAGCACCCTGGTCGTATTGTATCTCAATAATGAATCAGAAACCGTGCGGAGCCCCTTCACTAATTCTTGAGCAAGTATATGTTTTAAACTGATCGGGGCACAGGGCCGGAGTTCGTTCATTGCAGCAGAGACACCTGGTTACACACGTTACCGATTCGTTATTGGACCTATGACATGCGAGTATAGATGTTCAAACAAATCCTAAGCAGAATCACAGCGTAAGAAAAAAGTTATTTACAACATACCATTGACAAAAACAGCAAGAGGTGGATGCTCCATTAAATTAGGAGGTGGCGTAACATCCTCCTGGCCTTCTTCACCAAAGCTATTGGATGAGAAACCGACTGCTGGTAATGGAACCCATCGATGAGAATCCAAAACCAACTGTAATCAATAGAAGAAATAAAAGCCTAAATGATGAATATATGTGCATAAATTGCTATGCGTTGTGAAGATAGGTAACATAATAAACTTATTACGACTAGTAAGATATTTTCACCTGAAAATTCTCCACTGCTGTATTCATATTCTTCGAGAATAGATTTAGGACAGCACTGGTCAAATGACAAAAATCAAAGTTGTGCACTGTGATCCATGAATAGAAGCAATGTTTTTAGAAGTAACTTACTCTTCAAATAGAGGTGGAAGCAAGCCACGAAAATCCAATCCAACCCAACCTAGCCCCATGGCACAATACTGTGAAGCAAAAAGAGGATCAACTTCAGGTTAAAGATCAATATTATGATGTTTAAATTAAAACACAAGTGTAACGCATACGGCATACCATGCACTGATCCAATATATTGGACAATGATCCGCCTTCAGTAATCTTTGGGAGCATAACTTTGAGAGTTTTAAGGTGAGAGGCAATCTGATGCATGGCCCAGCTGAAAAGAAGTCCACCATCGTAATTCTCTTCACTTCCTGATGTATCGTCAGCAAATATGGCACGGTATTGGTTAACAACATCAAACAGATGCGTCCTGTGACAGTTTACCATCCCTTTTAAGTATTCATAAGCATTTCTCTGATCTAGGTCATCAAGAATCCAGATAACCATGACTCTCTGCATCTTAGGAACTGCCCGCCATCAAGAAGGATGCCATTAGCAGGTAATAAGTTAGGTTTGTAAGTAAAGGCTTGCTTCAAAATGATGCCAAAGCAGCGACTTAACCAAGTAAATAGTTGAGTTGAATACAATATGGATACCTGTAGGCGCATTTCGTACTCACTATATACTCCTATTCTTCGTAGATATCCAATAATGCGAAGACATTCTGGTAACTGCAATACAGAGCAAGAGACCTTTCAGGAAGGGGTTGATAAAGGTTGTATACTTGTGTTTTAGCTTAAACGGGTCAATAGAATTCAGCTATAAGTAAATGAATCAGATGTGTTAAAAGTCGTCCAAAGTCTACTATTTGTGCGGACAACCTCCTAAATTGTTTCACTCAAACATTAATGTTATTAGTGTATAAATAATGTTTCTGTAATCATAACTAAACCATCAATTATTCATAAGAAAAACTAAAATATCATATCATCATACAGTTAATCCCACCAACCAATAGCAAAAGCTAAGGTAGGGTCTGATGGATAAAAAAGTGTTCCTGGATCAACCCAACCTGGCCCGTTTCCCCCTGAACCCATTTTGACCCATTATCTGATTAACTAAAACAGCTCATCATGTAATTTCTAGAAAACTGCATACATATTTAGTCTGGGGTTTGAATAAAACATGATCTGAAACAACTTAGCTTTTAATTATTTATTTATTAGATAATAATAATAATAATAATAATAATAATAATAATAACAACAACAACAATGGTGCATTCAAATTGTTACCATCAACATTATTATAGTCATAATTATTTACTTTCGAGCATCAAAGAATCAATCAAAGTAGAAACAAATTTTATTGTGTTGCTGATAACTTACCTGTATATTTGATCTTAGTTTCTGGAGAAGCTGTGAGAGCAGAGACTTGGTAGTCTCTCGAACTTCTGCCGCAAGTGCTTGAATGACCGGTAATCTTAATGGACACATAATAGGCAAACATAATATTAGAGTGGTAAGTAGTAAATTTGGAACTCATTAAGCTATTGAAACTAGGTTAAAAGCTATGCAGATGGCTTGGTAAGAAGATTAAAGAATAGAAAAACTTACTTTGGATGCATTGTAGACAGTTTGCTAACAAACGCTTCCAAGTCCAAAGCTTCATCATAATTTCCGTTCCTTACACATCTAAAAAAAGGTCAAAATTTAAGATTCTGAAAAATCTTGAAATGCAGTGAACAAGACTGGAATTCACGTATAACCAATTGCCGAAAACAGAAATAATAAAAAATCAGAAATCAAAAGGTGCATACAAACATGCATTATCCTAATGTATGTCACTGTCTGTCTTCTAGTTAACTGCATACAGCTTCTAAAATGTTGTAGCTAAGTAGCTATTGTTCCCTTTCATGTTCTTCAGTGTCAGTACTTGACTTTAATATTAATATTTCACAAAAACCTTCATTCCAAGGGGAAAAGGATGGAATGTTGTTTCTTTCCTAAAATACCATATTATAGAAAGTAGCTATGAAGGTCAATCCTAAAATACCATATCAAATACCTCAAGCCTTGTATACACAAAAAGTAAACCACATCCATATACTTGATTTATAATACTGGAAACTGTAGGCCTTAAGAAATAAGAACAGTAACCACTACGTAAAATCTTAGCATGTGTTCTCTATTAAATAATAAATATTAATAAGTCAAAAACATACGTGTCCATAAGCTGAGGAATTTCAAGTAAGTCAAGCAAAGTACTATGATTTGCCAGCAGTGTTTGGTTCATCTTTCTCTTCTCCAAAATCTGTTCTGCAGATTCGATGAACTCAGAGCAGCCCGATGTTAGGTTTGGGACCTCTGCAATCTGCACAAGGATTTATGATTTCACATTTAAACTTCAACAACAGATAAAGTACGAAAGCAGTAATAATAACCATCACCAAATAATCAAATTTCCTGCATTGTACAACAGGCAGGCAAAAGTTTTGTCTCACATATAAGTAGCTAATAAGTCAAAACCATTCATAAAAAGGACACAGAGGATTCAATATATTAAACTTCCCCCGAAACACAATTATCCAATTTCAAAGTGCTAAAACTCTGTACAATGACCAACTTCATTGCATGATGCGACACTTTTATTTTATGAAGTTAAGAATCAGAATGACGAATAAAAATGGAAGGAAGCATATCCATGATCCCAAGTCCTTACTGGAATCAACATTATTACATTGATATAAGAATAACCTTCAAAAGCACCATGAGAAACATGACAAAGTATGGCAACAATAGCTAAAGAGAAGATGGTGAAAATATAGCTATAAATTGGGTACAAATAGTGCAATGGAGAACATACAGTGTTTAAGGATCTTCAAAACTCTTATCACTACCTTAGTGGTCTATGGTAATTATTGTAAACACAGAAGATGATATTGACTATTAAGAAAATCCTACACTTGAAAAAGAAACTAAGAGAGGGATTCAAAGTTAAACAATTTGAAGTACTTCCTTGGGATTGACATCACAAAGTCACAAAAGGGTATACTGCTTTCTCAATGGAAGTGTGCTCTGGATCTTCTCAATAGAGACAAAAATGTTGGGTTGAAGAGTTGCACCTTCTCCAATCGAGTAAATCATAAGATGTTACCAAGGGTGGTTACTATTGAGTCAAGAGCAATATCAAAGATTAGGTGGTCAATTCGCATATGTATGCCATACAAGACCTGATATTACTCGTGCAGTGGCCAGTGAGTGTGGTGGGTAGATATAACCATGATCATTGATTCATAGAGCAGCATATGAAGGCAGTAGTCGAACTCTCAGGTATATTAAAAAAAAATCCACGAAAAGGGTTATTTTGATGCTGAATGGGGGGTGGGGGGGTTGCAGATCAGGGATTCATGGTACCATCACAGGCTACTATGCAAGTATAGGAGGCGATATCGTATCTTGGCCTAGCAAGGAGCATCTAATGTACTTATTAATCCTTTACTGTATCTTTTTGAAGTCAAACACTTAACCTCATTATCAAATTACTTACTTTCCCAGTACAATCAGCATGTATCACTAATCATGTAAAACATCAGCAACAGTCTCATAACAGTAATCATCATATCAAAACCCTACAACATGACAGTATAACTACCAAACTCAAACCAATAATATGAAAGAAATTTTCCTATTCAGAAGCCAAATCATCAAAGGCTTAGAGCATCAAGCAGTCTTAACATACATAGTTTATTAAATATGATAAATGAAGTAGGAGATAGACCTACCTCATTGAGGTTGTTCACTAAAAAGTTTGGAAGCATTTTCTCGGATTACTTTACAATTATCCAGTGATTACTGATTAGTGAACATTTAGTTACCAACTGCAAACGTCAGAGATTTCCAGTCCTCTTCTAAGTAATAATCAACTGATTCGTGTCTAGCCATGTCTCCTAATTTCATGCCCGTGATCACATGATCTCCTTAATCACTTCCATGCTTACTGCATTTCGTAACTTTTATGTATTTAAGCAACTAGTTTGAGATCAATTAATGAGAAAAAAAGTGGAATCAAATTAGTCGTGTTCTTATCTATTGTTCTTGAGACTTGGGAGATTTGCCCTCCCTAATTGACCTCTATCGTTTAGGAGATTGACCATCTCGAATCCGTCACTAGTCAGCACAAACCTATGAATCTAACTGACTATATACTTGTAAATCCTCATCCCTAGCAGCAGCTAGACATTTATCAGTCAACACATGCCCAAGCCTCTTCTATGTAATAATTTCGATACTAATCAACTCCTGTTTGTTTCCTAATCTTACTTCCATCACACACACACATATACATATACAAACCTATGAATCTAATTGACTATCATCATCATCATCATCATCATACTCAGTTAATCCCACCTATAGCAAAGCTAAGGTAGGGTCTAAGGAGGGTAAGATGTAGACAGCCTTACCTCTACCCCTAAGAATAGAGAGGTTGCTTCCAGTGAGACCCCCGGCTCGACGTGGTTTGGTATCAAGCCTTGGACATAAGAGACATAACACTTAGCAATCAGGACAAACCTGATCGGTGCATGTACCCCTTTGTCTTTTGGCTATCAACGCCACCACATGATGCATGATTAACCGTCCGTCGTTTTTAACGTTATTTTCACGAAATTAGTAAAATAACGTTAAAACTAGTGCAACTTTACTTTTGCCCCCGAGGGCCCCACATATATACATTATATGAATCTAATTGACTATATACTTGTAAATCCTCATCCCTAGCAACAGCCAGATATTTATCACTTATCAGTCAACATAAGTGTGATACTAATAAACACAGACCTATGAATCTGACTCCTAATTGGTTATATACAAATTAAAATAGAAACAAAGGAATTACCAACGATTCGAGGTGTTTATCGATGGAAGAGACTTCATTACGAATAGAAACCAAAGCATCGGCAGCGGAAATGAAGGAGCGGTAGTTATTAACCGCAACTTCTTGCATCTGTCTTCGAATTCGGTCGGCATCGACGCGGAGAAGCTCCGGTTCCTTGTGGAGGCGGTCGAGAGTGAAGGAAAGGAGTTCGGAGACGTACGGTTGTTGAGAAACGGAGGCTAATGGAAGGAGGTCCGCCATTGTTGTTGTTGAGGACTCGTCGGTTGATGGAGTTCAGATCTCCATTGTTGCTGGTTTGGATCCGATTTGAAGCTGAAACAGATCTGTGTCCTGTGCAAATAAAAAGAGTTGGTTCTTACTAGTCCGGGTCGGTTATTTCGGTTCGGTATACTTAGTTATTTCGGTTCGGTATAATCAGTTATATCGGTTTGGTATCGGCAGTGGTGAAGGTTTGTAGGGGCGGGGAGGGGCGGCCGACCCCCCAGATTTTCGCGCAGAAGTTCCGATTATATAGTATCCGTATAGAAAATTTTGAAAATATAGGGTTTCGACCCCCGAAACTTGTTTTCGACCCCCCGAAACCAGTGACTTCCGAACCCCCGGTGACTTCCGACCCCCCGAACCTTCAGGTCAAGCTTCGCCACTGGGTATCGGTATCGGTTACGGATTGAGTTATCCTATAAAGAAGTTTTATCCTACGAAGCGTCCAGAGGACCAGTTTTAAAATTACACACGCCCGTATTAAAATTTCAACAAAAAAAAGCTACAAAATTAGATAAAATCATGCATTCCTATTCTTAAAATTACGCATGTGTATTTTTCCAAAATTACCCGTGTGTTTCTCAAAATTACACATACAAATATGTAAGAGTTAATAGCCATTTTCGTCCCTGAGGTTTGGGCCAGTTTGCCACTCCAGTACAAAAGTTTTTTTTTTGCAATTCCTTCCCTGGGGTTTGGATTTTTTTGCCAAATTCGTCCTTTTCACTAACTCAGTTAAAAAAGCTCGTTAAGATCAAGGGTATTTTTGTATTTTTACTTACAATTTAAAATTTTAATTAAAATCTTACCTCACCCCATCCCTACCCCACCTCACCCTATCCCCACCCCACCCTATATCTCTCTCTCTTTCACTCTCTCTCTCTCTCTCTCTCTCTCTCTCTCTCTCTCTCTCTCTCTCTCTCTCTCTCTCTCTCTCAGACAAAGAAGAAACAGAGCTCAAGCTTCCTGAAACCCTAACCTTATGCACACCACCTCTCTCCATCCCTTCATCTACCAATATCTCCTCTTCAGACAACCATAGACCATCATCAGACACAACAGATCTAACAACCGTTGACTTTAGACCTAACTCCGGTACCTCGCCGGAACATACAGATCCGTCCAGAAAACGCTACCGTGAAGTAGCTTTGAAGCATCATCCGGACAAGCAGGCTGCTCTTCTTCTTTTAGAAGAAACTGAAGCTGCTAAGCAAACAAAGAAAGATGAAATCGAGAACCGTTTTAAGGCGATTCAAGAAGCGTATGAGGTTTTAATTGATCCTGTCAAAAGAAGGGTTTTTGATTCCACAGATGAGTTTGATGATGAAGTTCCAACTGATTGTGGCCCACAAGATTTCTTTAAGGTGTTTGGGCCTGCTTTTTTGAGAAATGGACGGTGGTCCGTTACTCAACCGATACCTTTATTTGGAGATGAAAATACCCCACTTGATGATGTCGATCGGTTTTATGACTTTTGGTATGGGTTTAAAAGTTGGAGAGAGTTCCCACATGCTGATGAATATGATCTTGAGGATGCCGAGTCACGTGAGGAGAAAAAGGTGGATGGAAAGACAGAATGCAAAGGTTTGTGTTGGTTCAATTTGTGGTGTAAATGTTTAGCTAGGGTTGATAGTGGAAATAGATTGAGATTTGAAATGTTTTTTGTGTTTATTGAAGGATTGGAGTATTATGAGTTGTAATATTATCAGGTTATTGATTGAAGGGGTTAGGGTTAGATTTAGAGTCTATTTGGGGAAGATGGTTGTGCAGTGGGTTAATGGGCTGCTTGTTTAGATCCATTGTTGTGTTATAAATTACAGGTGGGTCCCATTTGATAAAAAATATTAAAAAATAAAAGGTCAGGTAAAAAGACAAAAATACCCCTGACCTTAACGAGATTTTTTAACTGGGTTAGTGAAAAGGACGAATTTGGCAAAAAAATCCAAACCTCAGGGAAGGAATTGCAAAAAAAAAACTTTTGTACTGGAGTGGCAAACTGGCCCAAACCTCGGGGACGAAAATAGCTATTAACTCAATATGTAACCATATAATGCCGAATTATAACACAAATTACACACTATTTTTTACCTTTGCACGTTAAGACCCCCTGTATATTAAACTTGATTTATGATCAAAATTAATTATTGTAGGGCTAAAAGTTCATGTCTTGATTTATTAGTAGATGAACAATATATACTTTGATTCTAACGTTTTCTTAAAGTCCAAATTAGTTGTTATTATGGGTGCAAACAAGTTGAGGTGAGCCCGAGCTAGACGAAGCTTGATCTCGACTCGGTTAGATTTTTGTTTTTAAAGCTCGAGCTCGACTCGTTGAAAGTTTCTTAAACTCGAGCTCCGCTTGTTTACTTTATATTAGTTAATATATTAAATAAAAATAATATGCTTGCGAGCTCGATAAATGAAACTCGGCTCGGGCTCGTTTAGTAAACAAGTAAATGATGAGTAAAAATTAATAAAACTGATATTACACTAACGCTGTGTTCCCAAGTTAACTTAAAAGAAGAAAAGAAAGGAAATTGAAGGAAAGAAAAACTTGTTTGTGTTTCAGAGTTTTTTTTTTTAAAAAGAAAATTGAATGTGTTTCAGAGTATTTTGGGGAGGAAATGAAAGGAAAAAAAGGCAAAATCTATCATTCCAATTTGGAAAGAAATGAAATGAAAAGAGAGGGAAAGGAAAAGAAAGGAAGAGAAAGGGAAGAAAATTTTTTCCTTTTCTTTTATTTTCCTTTGATAAAGCTCGACGAGCCAAACTTCACCGCTGTGTTCCCGAGTTAACTTAAAGAGGGAAAAGAAAGGAAAAGAATAGAAGGAAATGGAGGGAAAGGAAAATAAAGGATAAGTATCATTTCCTTCCGTTTCCTTCCAAATCGGAAAGAAAACTAAACTAAAGGATTTTGCCTAGTTTTCCTTCCATTTCCTTTCTTTTCCTTCCTTTAATGAAACTCGGGAACACACCATATTTTGTTTTCCTTTCTTTTCCTTCCTTTAATGAAACTCGGGAACACAATCAAAATTTTGCTTCCTTTCCTTTCCTTTCTTTTCTCTCGTTTAGTTAACGGGAACACACCGCACATGTCAGACTCGAGCTCGATTAATGAATGAGTTTTGTTTTACGCTCAAGCTCAGCTTGCCTCATTTCAAGTTTTTTACCGAGCCGCTCAGCTCATTTGCACACGAAGGTATGGAATTCGCGGGCTTTTTCAGGGTTTTGACTAAGCTCCATTTTTTCTTGTATAAAATCAGTTATTACTAATATAGCAACTTCTTGAGACGACGACATAAAGAGGGTGTTTGGGATTGAGTTTGAAAACAACTTATTGACTTATTGGCTTTTCCAAAAAGCCAATAAGTCAATAAGCTGTTGGTGTAACCCAAAAGCACTTTCTGTTTTGACTTTTGGCTTTTGGCTTTTAAGGGTGGAAAAACTGTTTTTGAAAAGTTAGAAATCCTGGCTTTTGGCTTTTGACTTTTAGAAAAAAATTACAAATATACCACCCATACAACCAATATTCACAATAAGTTAAGCGAAACACTTAAAAAAACAACAATTTATTGACTTTTTGACGTTTCTCATCCCAAAAACTAATCCAAACACTTTTTTAAAACTCATTTTCAAAAAGTTATAAGCCAATAAGCACTTTTGACCAAAAGCATTTTTGCATCTCCAAACTCAAAATCCCAAACACCCTCAGAATACAACAGCTTTGTTACTTTTGTGTTTCTTTTCTACAAAAACAGAGATGGGTTTGCTTCAATACTCACACCTTTGTAGGCTTATCCATGATTCGCTCCATCCCTTTACGGTAAAATATTATTATTTTCAAGATCCTTTGTTTTCTTTCATCTTATTATTTGAAGGTGGATTTTCAGGCGAAATCAATAGTGTTGATGACCAAAGAAGAAGAGAAATTGCTCTTAATTACACTATCTCAGGTCTTAATTTGCTAATTCATCTGTTTATGCAAAACCCTAATTTTTTTATTTTTTTTGCAAAACCCTAATTTTTGTTTTTATAGGTTTTGAACAAGATTAAGGTTTGGACTGTGGAATCGGAATCGGACTCGGGTTCGGGTTCGGATAATGGGGATGATGTGATGGATAATTTACAGTGTCATTCTTCAGCTTCCTGTTGTATACTCAAGATCACTAATGAATTGGTATTGTTTCATGTTCTTATGCTATTAATACACCTGGTTTTGTCTATTTAGGCGCCCGGTGTATGATTAAATCAAATGATAAAGTTGACATTCCCTTACACCTATACGACGGTCGTATAAGAGGCTCGTATAAGACATCTTTTACATGTCGTATGTAGGGGTGTTACGTGTCGGGTTGGCGGTCCAACCTGAACCCGAAAATTGTGTCAGACATCTAAACCCAAATGTGGCCCGAATATACGCGGGTTGACCTGAACATGACCTGCTCGACCACTGGCGAAGCTTGATTGGGGCGGGCGGGGGCGGCCGACCCCCCCGAATTTTCGTGCAGAAGTTCCGACTATATAGTATTCGTATAGAAAATTTTGGAAATATAGGGTTTCGACCCCCGAAACTGGTTTTCGACCCCCCGAAACTAGTGACTTCCGACCCTCCGCCGACTTCCGACCCCCCGAACCTTCGGGTCAAGCTTCGCCACTGTGCTCGACCCAAAAAATTTTATTTTTTATTGTATTTTTCACATATAATATTATTTTCAAATTGAAATTTTACAGCAAAAATACGAATGTATATAAAAAATTATACTTCTATTGTTAAATCTTATGTCAATTTCTTTTTAAGTTTAACTATGGCATTTTAAAATATGGCATAAATGGGTTAAACAGGTCTACCCGCCAACCCGTCGGTTTGACCCGAACCTGACCCATTTAGCTAAATGGGTTGGCAGGTTCAACCCGAAAATGACCTCAACTCGTTTAGACTAAACCCAAACCCACGAATTTCGTTTTAGATTCGTGTCGGGTTTTCGGACCGTATCATAAATTCACACCCCTAGTAGGGTGTCAAAATAGACAAAGGGTGTCTGAGTTGCCTGATCCAATCAGGGTTATGAATTCAGTTTATTTACCTTTCAGTTTTGATTTGCTTTAGGTGTTTTTGTTGTCTGTAGAGAGTCAATATGGTCGACATTTAGCTGCAAGTGTGCTAGTATCCGTATCTGAGTTTGTGGTGGCATCTGTAAGTTAAAATATATGTTAATTTACCAAAAAAAAAAAAAAAAAAAAAAAATACATGATAATTTCAATGTTTATAACACGGACATGTCGTGCAGGGGAGTTACTGGGAAGAGTTCATGCAATCGTTATGTTTTTACTTCGAGCTAATAATCTGTAAACTTATTTCACCTTCTTCAGATCCACAGATTAGAGCTAAATACCTAGGGTGTGGTTTGGTAGATTTCACATCGGATTTACAGCGTGTATTGGATAATGCTGGATGGCATTCAGTAGGCGCTGTTGTTTTAGTATTACGCGGTATTCTGAAACAGTTGAAGCATGAAGATGATGATAAAATCTTGGAAATTTACTTTCAAGTTCTTGGTTCTTGCCTTAAAAGGATACCGTGGGATGCGTGTAACAGGATTTTAGTTGATGATGAAAATACGCCGCACGTATCATGGTTTGAGTTTTGCGGATATTTTGTTCAGTTGCTCTGTTCATTGGCTGATTGTGAAGAAGAGAATCCAGCCGTACGTGAGGTCTTCAACGTCTTTCCGAAAACTTTAACGTTGTTTCTTGTAAAGCAAGGAGAAAATCATAATCATACTTGCACCTCTGGATACATTCGACACAAGATTTTGGTATGGTTTTTGTTTGAGGAATCAAGATTTAATGATAAGCTGTTACCGTTTAATACTTTAATTGCATGGTTTAGAAAAACGGGTGAGGCGTACGCCTCGAGGCGAAACTCTAAGAAAACGAGCCTGAGGCGCGCCTCATGGGGTTCAGATTGTACATACGCCTCTAAGGGCTGAGGCGCTAAGAAAATGTGCGCCTCGGGTGGTTTAGGGTGTTTTTGATGTGTTTTTTTTAGACCTTTTGGGTCAATTATTTTATTTTTGATGTGTGTTTTTGATGTTTTAGACTTTTCTAGGTCAAGTATTTTATTTTTTATAGACACATAATTTTCATATTTATTTTTTGACTGCGCCTCGAGCTTACGCCTCGGTTCGCCTCGAGACTTACGCCTCATGAGGCGCAGGGAAAATGCCTCGAGGCTCGTTTCCGTTTTTTTAAACTTTGTTTAATTGTATGCAGGTACTGATGATCAGGCTGAGTTATCTAATCAGTCTAGACTCCGATACAGCAGTTTCATGGTTGCATCTTATCGAAAAACACTTCCAAGATCTGTTATCCGAATCTGTTTCTGAACCAGATACAGATCAAGATGATTGCCTCCGAGATTCTCCATTTAGTGGAACTTCTCATCGACATTTACAAAGACGGGTTATTTTTCTTTATTTAAAGTGTGCTTTTAGTTTAATTGGATTAAAAGAAAAATGTGAGAAGCAATGTTCATTTGAGATCATGAATTCGTGCTCAAAAAAGGGATTTACAGCCCTTTATGAATGGATCAAAACGCATCTACCTGCAAATATTCTTGATAATCATGAGTTATACGATGATTGCTGCAAAAGCTTCACAAAATCTTTCATCCTGCTTTATATGCATGAAGATGATATGCTATTTAAAATACTCTTGCAGCTGACTTATGCCCCGTTTGAATACACACAACAGTGAGCAACGCGACTTATTATTTATTTCTGTATTGTTATATTAAAATTATGTAAAATTGTAGCATATATTTATGAACGTATCACTCACGCTACAGGATTACTGAAGAATCGATGTCCCAAGTGGTTGCAAAAGATATACTTTTCCTATTATCTGATATCTTCGATCCTGTGCGCTTATTTCATCTGTTTCTTTCAGAGGTGATTTTTTTTTCATTCTTAAATATTATCTTTTTCAATCTTTGTTACAAAGTTATGATCTTTCACTCATATCTACCATTTGCAGCTGCATTATGATCATCAAGTGCTTCTTGATTACCTTATTTCAAAAGACACTGGAGCCAGCTGTGCCGAATACCTTCTAAGGCAGGATAAGATCAATTTACTTCAATCATTGTTGTTTATTGTTTACCCATGATTTGTTTCCAATCAATGCAACAATATTTCAGGTGTTTACGAATTATATGTGATAAATGGGCCTCCTTTTTGAGGTTTCCATTTCGGGCAGAAGTTGAAAAACAATCTTTTCCCAAACGAAGAAAACTTGAGGATGAGAAAGCTTGTGAACGTGCCTTTCATAAAGCGCGTGACTGCTTGCTCCTGCTGAAGAAATCTGTAGAGAGTTTACACCAGAAAAAATTGTTTCCGTATAATCCTCAAGTGCTTTTGCGACGGTATGTTTTTTTCCTTCTTTTAAAATGTTATCTGTGCATGGTTAAATTGCTAATTTCCATACGGAAGGAAGTAACGAATTGGTTGTTCCATTTGCAGTTTGACAAGATTTCAGGAACTTTGCTTAAATATGGCGTAAGAGAAAGGTGATCTGGCGTTGCGCCTGTTTGTTTGGTTTACAGATGTTGTGAATGGAATTGTTAACAACTCGGGTTCAAGGGCATTGGCTCAACACATGGACCCAAGTCAAATATATAGGAGCCAGGGGGAAAGAAAGACAACAGCCAATTGTTGTTCTGAATTTAAGTGTGCTAGGTTACAATGCTCCAACGGATGGTTAGAATTGTAAATATATTTAAGCCATTGATCGCGGTTGGAATATTAGCAGGTCGATAGAGTTTTGTTTATAGATTACTAGCTGAGTACCCCTGGAGTGTCCCGGAGTTGAAAAATCTAATGACTTAATAAAAAGGATAAAAGTAAAAAACATACCAGTCGTAAACTCAGTTATACGAATCATTAATTCTCACTTGCGTTTATTGACCTGAACCTTGAAGCAAATGTGGCGATTCATAGCTCACTTAAGCAGTAGCTTTGGCTTTCTCTTTGTACTCTTGTGGTGGCTGAAGAGTACAGATGAGGTTGCAGTGAGAAAATTTGTTATTTTCAAGCAAATATTATGGAACATCTTTTATTGAGTGTACAAGTATGTCTCTTTAGTGAACAGCTCTTTGCCACCAATATATGCATTAAGTTGACTAAAGATTGTATCACATGTTATTCGCCAACTCATAAATAATGAATTAACTATTATGGGTATCGATCGGTTTCTGATACTCCCGAGTTAGATCACATATCCTTCGGGCTTCTGATATCCAAACCGGGTTCTAAGCAATGGCTTATGAAGTGGACCAAATCCGAGTGTCATGTTTTTGGTTCTTACCAGATGTATGAGTGACTTTCTTGGCAAAGGAAGGATTCCTTACGGGTGCATCAATAATCTTTGGATTGCACACCTATAGGATTATGTTCCACCTTTGTTAATGACTTCATTCATCTCGAGAGATTATGGGTTGGGTTTGTCATATGATCACCAAACCAAACTTAAATTTATATGGTCAATAAATTAATAAGTTGTCACTTTTAAGGTAAGTAAAACAAGGATATTTTATCTAATTCTCGTCATTCCAAAGCCGTTAACCAATGGATGATACGTTGTCCCTCAAGATGACTGTAAGAGAAACTCTTCGGTGTTCTAAAGCCGTCTCCTAGGTAGGGGGTACGCGGTCATGAGGGTTAACTATAAAAGAGATCCTTTGGTACGGAAGGCGAGAGCTAAGTGAGGTGGGCCAAGCCTTTACTGTAATTTAAGAGGATAATCAGAGGGACAGTGCTTAACCGAGCGGCTTGGGCCTAGGGCTGTAAACGAACCAAACGAACACGAACATGGCCTTGTTCGTGTTTGTTTGTTAAAAAAATAACGTGTTCACGAACTGTTCATGAACACTTACCGAACGAGATTATTTGTTCGTGTTTGTTTGTTAAGAAAATGACGTGTTCACGAACTGTTCATGAACAATTACCGAACGAGGTTTTTATTCGTGTTCATTTGTTAAGGAAACGAATGCGTTCGTGTTCATTTGTCTTTATTTGTTAAATTTATTTATTGGACAAAAACAAACATATAAAAACACCAATGTACGTAAACGGACACAAACAGGCATTAATGAACAAAACCGAGCACAAACTAACACATATTAAATTCTGAAAATTTCATCACGAACATTGTCCAGCCAAAATATACGAATCTAATTACCAAATATACTTGACATAATCTTAATCACATAATATCTCATAAAAACACAAAATTATCATATTAAACTTGAAATACTTGTTTAATTTGCCTAAAATAATAGTTAATTAAAATAGTTAAAGTAATATTAATATGTGATACACTAATATATAATAAATAATCTACCAATGGGAAATTTGAAGTACATAACTAAAAGTGAAAAGTTAAAAACCCAAATGAACTATCGAACACAAACGAACACGTTACCAAACGTTCACAAACATAAATGAACGAACGTGACATATGTTCATGTTTGTTTGTTTGTTTAACTAAACGAACACAAACGAACTTCCCGCCGAATATTTCACGAACGGTTCATCAAACGTTTGATTTGTTTACAGCCCTAGGCTTGGCAGTGGTTTGGGTGGTATTCAAGATGCAAGACTCAAACGGCGGTAACACAAGTCTACAGAGTTTTGCGGTGATGTGCAACTTGGACACACCACTCATCAGTGGTGCCGTTTCTCTCATAATTCGGAGCCAGACTTTCCAAAGAGCTGCACGACGATGCGAGTTGTACCAAGACCGCATGTCAACAGGAGAACGACGTCTTACGGGCCAGTAGTCCTGTAACACCCCAACCGATGGCGGAATCATCGAGGTGTCACGTAGTGACGATTGTTCAAAAGCACATGGTACTAAAATGTAAATTGGAATCTATTGTATAATTTAAATTGTCTTACATGGATGAAATGGGAAAAAAAAAATACAAAAGTCTGAACAAAACATGAAATATGAAATAAATTATTAAAAGCAAGCACTAAAATCCAATGCTATGGAACTAAGATTAAACTGCACCTGAAACATGTACAAAATAAGTTTTGTCAACATATGAAATGTTGGTGAGCATTCCTATTTTTAATATATATATAGTAAGTTGGAAAATGTTATACAATTCAAGTGCAAAGCTACAGTGCATTTATGTAAACTATGTATCATACAAATGAGCGAAATCAATCCTGTGACTGTATAATGTACTAAATGAACGGTGGTGTACTTATCCAAATAATTGGATAATAACTTAACAATGACCATGGATTCTCCGATGAAAAAGGGGAAGAATCAACCTAGGCGGGTTGTCAATCCAATAGCGCTATCCAATGTTAAGGTCGGCTTGTACAATGTTAATGATTTCACTAAGTACAAATGTATTCTACATGAAATGTCTAAGCATAAAGCACGTTTGTAAGCAAATGCACATAGTACTAGAATTGTATTGTAAAATGTGAACTTGTATTTGTAATTTGTATAAGTGTACATGTAACACCCCAAAAATGAATAAAAGCAAAAAGGGGATAGGAAATACTCACTTTCGCCAAATTACTAGATGACTAAGCGAGCGTGAAAATGCGAGCAATCCAAAGATTCAACAACGAAACTAGTCCAATTTAGAAGAAAAGAAACCGAATAGGAAAAACGTCAAGCTTCCAATTCGCCAATTACAAGAGCTTATAATCAAAGCTTCAAATGTAGAAGTAATATACTCTAGAATAAAGGTATGAGGGAGAGTTTAATCGAATTGAAACAATCGATTTAAAGGTGCAAAGTGTAATGGGTCATAAGTGGGTTTTTATACTAGTTTTGGATTCAATTAGGCTTTAAAATTGGTCAACACAATAAAGTAAGGTTTTAAGATGAATTGACTATTTGACTAGGACTTTGACTAAGATTTTGACTAAGACTTTGACTAGGACTTTGACTGTTTGACTCTCTTAGCGGACCGTGAGGGCTAAAAAAAAATAATTTTTCCAATTTAATCAATTTATGGACTTGTTTCCTTCTGTTTCTAAGTTGTTTTAGGACCGAAAATTAAGGGCTTTGAGTATCAAGGTCTGAAACATACGTGCTCGGGTGTAGATGTGAGTATAAAACGTGCATACTTTTACTTATAAAAATTATAAGTTTTATTAAATTGTGAATTCTGGTCCTATTAAAATACGAGGGTTAAAAATGAAAATTTTGAAATAGTTGAGGAACCAATTATGCACATTTATTAAAAGTGAAGGGTGCAGGTTGTCACAGTCTCCCCTACTTTATAAAATTTCGTCCCGAAATTACTTTCAAGTGAAGGTTTCCATGAAACAAAAGACATTTGTAAAAAGGCAAGTAGATTTTAAGAAATGCATCAGCCATGATTTGACAAAGTTTGAAATAGTTATTTAATACCCAAAATAAGAGTTTGAAAATCCTTAAAGTTTGACCCAAGGTTAGAGAATTAAGAGTTTATAATGAGCAAGGTTTGGGAAAATTATGAAACTGGTGAGGGCAGGACAGTGTTATAGTAGCTTCCCTTACTTTAGAGAAGTTTCTGACCGAACTTTATTAAGGACATGCAACATGATTTCGACTAACAAGGAGTGTAAGAGTATAGAAAGTTTGTGTTTTCTGTGTGGATGGTCTAGAGAAAGACTCTAGGAAGTCGAATTGAAGCTCGTGTAAGAACATTCTTATCAAAAATGCTAGTTATTAGTCAACGATCTAATAAAGAGATAGTAATGGGTAGGTTCTTGGTCAGACTCCTAGTCCGCTCCCGCAGTATCGCTCGTGCTTATATATAGGGTGTACCGCAGCTAACCCACCACACTACTGATACTTTGGACTCGTACTGATTGTCTACCAATAGCCTAAGTAGAATCACACACCACCCCCATGTACCTGTAAATCCATGATTGCGTTCCGGACCGTAATCATCGATTTACCTTACACTACGGTGCTATGCTTTTCCATAACACTAACATAAGTAATACAAGAAACAATGCGTGCAACCAAAATGTGTTAAGTAGTAGATACTGCTCAAGTATAAGATGCGGTTAGAAGTTCTTCCCCTTTCAAGTTCACCCTTTAACCGTAATGAGATTAATGTGTAAGTATAAGACATGATTAAGGGTTCTTCACCTTTCGGGTTCACCCTTAACCGGTAATTTCTGTTCACATCATTGGGCTCTAAACAACCATATTGATAAACTCTAAGGATTACACCGTTCCCCTCGGGTTAGAGGAATACTCTAAACCGAGTCGTACATGGAAACTGGCTTAGATCTCATACGAGCTATCAATTAGTATGTTCTTGGCCATGATGATGAACAAAATAATGTAAAGTATAACAGGGTTTTGCTCACAACAAAAAAAAATATGCATACCAAATATGCGTTCATGTAAGTATATAAGTATAGCATAAAATTTCGATTGAAAGAATAGCATAACATAAATCGAGTAAATCGCACAATTTGCACAAAGTGAAAGTAAACGAGTTAAATTAATGCTCAAAATTAGTGTTGTAAGAATAACTACTAATAACTAGTGCGAGAATAGTTGCGAATAACGCGTGAAAATAACTACCAACAAAAGAATAATACAAAAATAATAAGGTAATGTACGAACGTAACTATAAATAGAATGGTGTAAAAAAATAATGAAATTTACTGTAAATGAAAGTGCGCAGAACAGACGTATAGTCTACTGGTATGAGGATAACTTTTTGGAAACCGAAGAATGTTTTAAGTTCAAAACAAGTTCACTTGAAAAGATTTCGTAGGTACACATTTTCACGTGTTTACGAGAAGTCGAGTTTGAAAAGTGTTATAAGGTATATTATTAGTTGCAAATTCCTCCCGAAAACATATATTGGATACGTTATATGAAAACATGCAGATTTACATTTGATTTGTAAAATATGCAATGCAAGTTTATAAAATGCAAGATGAAACCATTTCATGAAGTGTGTGTAAATCTAATGTGTTTCGAAAGATCAAGATTTAAAATGATGTAAAGGTTGTGAATGATCCCAGCCTTGACGAATTTTGGAAAATAAAATTTTCTGTATTTAAACATTTCTTTAACTTGTGGGTTGAAAAGTCGGAAATTTTTAATTGTTATGAAATGTTGAGAAAATCGAAGTGTTACCTGTTAAGACTGGGTAAACTTGAAACCTTTTAAATTTTCAAACTTTCACGAAATTTATACATTGAAAGATCATTTATTTGCAGGATCGTTAAGGCATCTCTTTGGGCTCATAGCGGGCTATTTGTTTCAAGGCACAAGGTGTATGAAAAGTGTGTTCTAATTTGGCGAATAGGCTTTGTGAAAAGACTTATAAAATAAGTTGTCAAATTAATCGTTTTAGAGAGTAGTGTACTAGTGCGTATCATTTAGGTAGGCATTTATGTATGAGTTTAGTCTGACTAAGAAGTTCTAACTAATGGTAGTTGGCTATGGCTTAGGAGACTGGGTGCAGCAATATTAGTATTAGGTATATGAGGATATACTGTGACTTCAATCAAGTAAGTTTGTAAACATGAAGGTATAAAACAGGTTGAAATAATAAGTTTGGAAAAACCATGTTCATTTTTAACTGTATGATGACGCAACATTCCTAAAATCAGGATGTGATCAAAGTTAAACATAGAGTTTAAAACTTAAGTTGTGGGTAAAAATGTTTTAACGCAAAACGAGTAATACCTTATAGTGTAAGAATCATGAGCATAAGTGAAATAGTGTAAGCTTTAATGCGATAATATATCGAACAAAAGTTTTAGTAATGATGATAAGGGATTCAAAAGCGAATGATCAATGAATAAATATCAATGATATAAAACATTGGAATTGTTTCTATAGGAAACTCTGACCAACTCAAGTATTTGAAATTTCCTAGTGACTTGTGGGGGCGTACTTTAGCCTATAAGTAAATGCTCATCCCAAGAGTTCCCAGGTAGGTATACGGGTCCCTCGTCTGATTGGGATTTATACGAAATACCAGGACTAGACAGAAAACTCAGGATACAGGCGCTCACCCTTCCAGATGGCACGTGCCCCATCAATAGCGAATTCCAAAACTTTAGCTAGATTAAAAACGAGATGCAAAAATAGATCCTTGAGATTTGGATTTCACTCCTAACTCAAAGATGTATTTCAAAATTGAAAACGATTGTGGAATGAAACCAATCGCTAAGTTAAGGATATCACTCCCAGCTTAGTGGTTAAGTTCCTTTTTGAAAGAAACACTCTTTGAGGTGTGAATGTCACTCCTATCTCAAAGATATATTCCTAAGATAAATGACATATAGAGGAGTGAAACTAATCAACCATTATTTCAAATTGAAAGTTTTGTTTCTTTTCAACCTTCTTCACGTAACATACATATCGCTTTACCTACCGCTATCATGATATCCCTTGTTTTGTCTCAAGAAGCATATAGTTTTGTGTTTGGCGATTAGGCAAGGACCAACCAGGAGAACTATCATTGTGACACGCTTGTGCCTTACACAGACAATTTACTTTTCCTTCAACAACAACGTTGGATGCGCCAAAGATATTACACATCATAAACACAAATAAACAATATGAACATTATCATACATTGGTCGAGTTGTTATGATACGGCGGATAGGGTGCATGTAGTGAAGGTGCAAAAATGTTCTTTATAAAAATAAAGGTACCATAAAACCATATTTCAGCAAATTTACATTTTTTCAACAACTTTTTTTTTCCCTTAAATTGCAATGCATGAAATGAAACCAATATGATACATGATTTAAATACTTGGATGACCTATACACACATTACCACTCAAAGACATCTTTATGGAGACTCGTAAACTTTCGTTGTGCGTGACCCATATAGTTGCCACACTGTCATCCCTTATATATTTCTTTTCTCATCCCCAGCTCTGAAGGGACCGTTCACCCATGTCCTTGTCACCAATAATTAACCCTAACATTACTACTATAATAAATTTAACTACTTATACGTAGAGTCCCCAAGATGTGCATGTTTACTATCCCTACTATTTTTATCTTTTTATTTTCAAAACCAAAACCTTTTTCAAAAACCATTTTTCTTAGAACCCCTCCATTTTATTTTCTTTTTTCAAAACCCGATTAATTAACGTGATGAAATGTTGAGTAGAGGAAAGTGTGTTCTCTAGGAATACGATACTCGGTATTTGCCCAGGAAGCCTATACTATACACGTCAGGTTCTTTGCCTATGTGTTAGTTTTAGTTTCCAAGTATTTATCGTTTACTTATAAATTTAAAACTTGTATAAAGGTTTAGTAAAAATTAATCTTTTTCTCAAAACCAAAGTTTTGGAATTAAAACACCAAGTTTTTTGCACCGGGAAAAATAATATCTTTTATAATTACTAAAACTAGGCACATCATTTGTAATCAAGATGACATACCTTTGGCTTAATTAATAACTCCATGGTCTGCAAATCTTTTTTATTATATTTATCATGCAAATAGTTATAATCTTGCAATTACTATTATCTTTACGTTTTATGTTTCTTCTTTTTTGTTTTGGAAAAAGGCCTTAATTTTATTATTTGTTTTAGGTCTCTACAAAGGTTGAGCCGACCTAGTTACTTGAATATTTTATAGTAAAGTTAAATTCTTCATTTGTTCTTTATGTGACGATTAAAGTTTGTTTAGTATAGTTTGTCTGGTTCTTGTATTTGATACTTGGACGTTCAAATTCCATAGTTTATGGGTATGGTTATACGAGGGGGGGGGGGGGGGCTCACCAGAATTGGTTACGGGTACCCCACTACCAGCACGGTAACATCGCTGCCACCGGTGCTAGTAGTGAATCCGTGAACCAAATTCTGGTTCTATCTAAAGGGATCTTTCCCCTGAGTTTCTCTCTCCAAAATAAAAAATATATATATACTTGTGTTGGAGAAGGTGCAGGGGTGGTGGCAGTGAAGTGCATATTATTATTTTATTATTATTATGGGTGAAAACAATTAATTATTGGGTAAAGAATCAGTGAAGTACTGTTTCTAAAAAACTGTTTCAGTGAAGTGATTTTTTTTCAGTAGAGCCCCCCTCCCCCTAAGCTTATGCTCCCTCTGTCCCATTTTATATGTCATGGGCTAGAAACACACATATTAAGAAATCTTTGTTTGTATGTTGTAAAATGACAATAATATCCTCAAGTTATTATTTCAAATCTTTAATTGTCTTTTGTCTTTTATGGGTAAACTGGAAATTGCTTACAAATGAACATTTAATTTGGGACAACAAAAAGTGAAAAAATAGATATTTAAAATGGGACGAATGGAGTAATAACTTTTGTACTTGTGATTTTTAGAGTTATAGATAGCTTTAAGTGTATTAATTTGAATTGAATAGTAAAACTCCTTGCTATATACATTGTCAAATAAATGAGTCAAAGCCGATCAAAAAAATAAATGAGTCAAAAATATCTATTTGGATCATTAATAAATGTAAATGATTATGCTTCTTTGGATATATTTTCTCCATATGTATAGCAATAATCAACAATTCTTTCGAATTAAAAGTTTTGTTTCTTTTCAACCTTCTTCACATAACACACCTAACGCTTTATCTACCGCTATCATGATATCCCTTGTTTTGTCTCAAGAAGCATATAGTTTTGTGTTTGGTGATTAGGCAAGGACCAACCAGGAAAACTATCATTGGATGCGCCAAAGATATTACACATCGTAAACACAAATAAACAATATGAACATTATCATACATTGGTCGAGTTGTTATGATACGGCGGATAGGGTGCATGTAGTGAAGATGCAAAAATGTTCTTTACAAAAATAAAGGTATCATAAAAACCATATTTCTTCAATGATATATTTTTGTTTAGGTCCTTAGTAGCGGACAAATCTCACCTTGTTAAAAGTTAAGAGTAATAACGTATGGTATTTTTTATTGCAAAACTAATAATAATTAATTAATATTCATAAAGAAAAGAAAAAGTGAATAAGCGATTGTGAAAGATAGCTAGCAGGGATGAAGTGGTCACAAGGTCTATGAACAATTTTTTTTAACGGTCACCAAACAATGTCTTAACTACCTGAGGTACCCGTTAATTGGTTACAAAAGCACCTCATACGCTCCTGGGTGAAGACACGTCTTAGATGCTCGCCCATAGGTAGCACTGGGTAGCCAGAACCCACAAAGCCACCAGTTCTGAAGAAAACCTGACCCCCCATCCGTGCCTAAAGGCACGACAGTTGAAAATCAATAAAACCCGATAAAATTAAGAATTGAACGTGACACCTCAAAAAGGCTACAGGCTCTACCCGTCATTTTCTATACAAACAAAGAAAACCTAAAAAAAGAGTAAACTGCCATTTTCGTCCTTGAGGTTTGGCACTTTTTGCCAGTTTCATCCAAAATTTTTTTTTCTCAACTGGCTCCACTAGTTTTCAAATTCTTGCTGGTTTCGTCCAAGTGCCTAACTCCGTTAGTCAATCTCAGTTAATTAAGGGGTAAAGTTGTCAATTCAAATATTATCTGTATTATAATAATAATAATAATAATAATAATAATAATAATAATAACCAAAAACTTCTCAAACGCTTCATCAACATCAGGGATCAAATCATCTAACTCAAATGTGTGATCAGCAGCAAGAGAAGTAGCTTTCAAGAACTGACTTTGAGCTCTAAGTCTTGCTGATGTATTAATATTATTACTGGGTGTGATCTTCGGGTCCATTTCATGGTATTTAACCAATGACCCATTTTCAGATGCTTCTTCAAGAGCTTCCTGTAGCTTGTGTTCTTGTAGCTTCCTGATAATAGATGTGTTTCTGGTTATGTCTTCTTGACCCGACCCGTTTTGGCTTTGGATCTTCTTGTTGGAGATTAAAGTAACACAGTGGGATAATGGGTTCCATAGTGAAAGATGCATTAAAACAAGTTCAAACAATAATGGGTTTCAACAGAAATTGAAGAATTTGGGGGTCGGAACCACCGCCGACCACCGGAGATGATGACCAGAAATTTTGGGGTCGGAACCACCGCTGACCACCGTCGTCTTCGTCTTCCTCCTCCGTCTGTCTCTCTCTCTTCTGCTTCCTCCTCCGTCTGTCTCTCTCTCTTCGTCTTCCTCCTCCGTCTGTCTCTCTCTCTTCGTCTTCCTCTCTCTTCGTCTTCCTCCTCCGTCGTCTTCGTGGGATGACCAGAGATGATGACCAGAAAAATGTGTGTAGAATTAAAGGGCAGGGATGGATGGGTTGGGTTTTTATAAAGGTGATAGTGATTGAGTTGCAGGTGTGGGAGATGATGTTTGGTTGATAAAGGAGGGATAGATTAGGGGATGTTTGGATGCGGGTGTAGGAACTAGCTAGAGGGTGTTTGGTGACAAGTTTAATAACAGGAATAAAAGGTGTTTGGCTACAATAAAATGACAAAACTGCCCCTCAGTTAACTGAGATTGACTAACGGAGTTAGGCACTTGGACGAAACCAGCAAGAATTTGAAAACTAGTGGAGCCAGTTGAGAAAAAATAAATTTTTGGATGAAACTGGCAAAAAGTGCCAAACCTCAAGGACGAAAATGACAGTTTACTCCTAAAAAAAAATAGGCCCTGAAAAATGGAGGCCCAAACGGCCTTAAACCGTCCCTAATTGAGCGGGAATAATATCATATATCGAGTTCATCATCACTCTCATTCGATCATCTTCTAAACATCATCAACAATCACCGATCATCCATCATCTTCGAACCCGTAAGTTCACAATCTTCACTCTTATTATATTACTGATCATAATTCATCATCTTCGAACCCTACCTTCGGTTGTGCAAGTAATTTAAAATCATGTTGTGATGGGCCCAACTGCTAAAACCCTTTCGTTTGTCACCGCCATATTTTGTGATATTTAAACCCTACCTTCCTTTGTCAATATATTTAAATAAATTATTTACATCTTGCTTCTGCAATTCAGGCTCATATATATATTCTGTTTATCAGTCAGCTAGAGATTCGCAAAGGTTAGTTTTTATTTTGATGATTGTTTCAAGCTCTGGGATTGAAAAAAAATCGAAATTTTATGTTAGATGGCGATTGATGGGAGCTTTTGCATTGAACATGAGCTGGAAAGGTTTATTCTTCGGTGTCCCAAGCTTGCAGCTGCTCCCCAGCTAGCCGAGCTTGCCAAAAAGGGGAAGAATATAACAGAGGATGAATTGATAGATGGGGTAGCAGAGTTACTTCTACATCCTCGATATACAATTCCAATAGTGGGATGCTTTCGTCCGATTGCACGAAAGATTGTTGACCGGGTTGTGGCTCTGCTACGATTGGTGCCTGATCTCACTTCAGACTGCAATGATCCAATGCTGCTTGATGGTGAAGAACAAGTTGTTGTTTGGGGTATTATTGACTTCTATGTCAAACATGAGAGAGGTCTCAGACTTCACGAGCTTTCATGCTTAGCATTTTCTAGAACACTTGATTTGGTACCCAATTTAGCTGGGTAAACATCATATTATTCTATGTTTTTTACTTGCGGTTTTTGCCTTTTTAGAAAGCTAATAGATACGATAAAGGGAAAGCTTTATTGTTGTATTTTTTTTAACTTCTCTTATTTGTTTTCACTGCAATATAAATCTTATCTTGGTGCAGGTCTTTAAGGGATTATTTCAATTTTGCGCCACCACCTTTTAAAAGGATTGTGGGGAAGGAATCAATGTCCCAGTTATTGGTGCAGGTACTCTATATCCTTTGAAACTAAATAAATGCTTATGTTTAGATTGGTTCTGTTTACAGTGCACTTTTTGACCTACTTCTGCTTTTGTCTTCAGGGAGATGGTCTACTTAATGCTACACGAGTATCCTACCGTCTTCTTCTAGCAGAGCTTGACTCCTTTTCTAGGCTATGGGATTGGTCGTGTTTTGTGGACCTTGTACATGAGATCAACCACTTTGATGGGGAAAAGTCAAAGCTTTTGATGGACATTAGATGGTGTGGTGTTCAAATATTAACAGTGGTTTTGAAGATGAGCACCCACACCCTTTCTGACTTTGGATTTGATGATGAAGTAGCATTTGAGTGTTTTCTGCGGTTAGTTTTTTCAACTCTTAATATTAGTTTTATTGCTTGTTATTTGATTGATGATTTGTGTTTAAATCTTTTTATAGGTGGAAGGAATATCTTCAGGATGTATCTTTGGAGAAAGCTGGCTGGTATCTTGAACCAATTAGGGAAAGCAGATCGTCGTCTTCCGAACTACAAGACATAAATTTGGAGGCAACATGGTACTACTTTCAGTAATTTCAATTCAAAACAATGGATGGCTGATTGAAGTGTTTTTTTTTTTTTTCAAATGTTGTATTAGGGACGCGAGTAAAAGTGGAAGACCTTTTGTGTTAACATCTACTGTGAAGAAAAGTTTTGAGATGGTATGGTTGGCAGTGAGTCAGAGGTGGCCGGTTCTTCTTTATGGTCCAGCTGGAGTGGGCAAAACTGCTCTTATTAGCAACTTAGCCCATAGTCAAGGGAGTCAAGGTATGCTTTTTCTGGCATGAAAAAAGACGCTTATTCTCTGTTATTTTTATATATTTCAACTCTCAACACAACCAAGCATTGTATCACTAGTGTTATTCTTCATATGTGCTGGGCTATGGACTTAGCAAAATTGGAGTCTTTACTATCATGAATAAAACTTTGTTATGTGTAATTATTATGTCAAAGTTGTAGTCTTTATTACTGAAAACAAAACTTTCGTTATGTAGCACCTTTTCACCCCTATAAATACTGTCTATGTATGACTTCTGTTTAGTAATGAATTAGTATGTTCATAAAAATCTCTCAATCTGCATATTGTCGAGAGTTGTCTAAGTAGGTTAGTTTGTTTAACAACCTCCAGTTCATATTATCTCCATTGAAAAGCAATTGAATTCTTTTGTAACGAGTTACTTTAGTTCTTTATAATACTGCATTCATGCTTTTGAACTATATGCTACAGGATCAAAGACCATTGTATGTTAATACAATATCGTTTATAGTGTTTTAACAGCTTTTTGCAGTATTTATCTTACCATGTGATTATTTTTATTCTCTTCCAGTTCTATCTATTCACATGGATGAGCAAATTGATGGAAAAACACTAATCGGGAGTTACGTATGTGCTGAACAACCGGGTGAATTTAGGTGGCAGCCTGGTTCCCTTACTCAGGTTGGTCATTCTTTCTCTTTTGTTTTTGATTAGCTGTAAATTTATCTAGTCTTAATCATCTTTTGCTTTACACAGGCTATCCTTAATGGACTTTGGGTTGTTTTTGAGGACATTGATAAAGCTCCTGCAGATGTACAATCCATTTTGTTACCTTTGCTAGAGGGTTCTAGCTCTTTTGTAACTGGCCATGGGGAGGTACTATTCCTAAACTTAAGGTTTTAGATATCATCTGCATCTTTGTTTGTGGTATATAAACCTTCAAAATGGGCATTTTTACCGTTCCATGATGTCAAATGTCATTTATTTGTATTTTTTAATCTTAACACACCTACACAGAGGACTTATTAAAATATGCATGTTGAATCATTATTTGCTGCTTGCAGGCGGTTAGGGTTAGCGAAAACTTTCGTCTTTTTTCTACTGTATCAAGCTCACGGTTAGATGCATTCACTGTGACAACAGGTCTGGATCACATCTTTACAGAAAAAATAATATCATGTAAATTTCAGAGTGGGTAAATACTATTAAAATCTAAATTCTTGTGACAATATTTTTTTTTTTTTTTTTTTTTTTTTTTTTTTTTTTTTGCGGATATGTAGCTAGCAACTCCCTTGGTGCATTGTGGAGGAGAGTGATGGTGGGTCCCCCAAGTAGTAATGACTTGCTATGTATTGTGAAAGCATGGTACCCAGAGCTGGAATCTCTATGTGGAAAACTTATAGGTATTCATGAGAAATAATGTAATTTGGATTTTTTTTTGTTCCATCCTTGTTGGCATAAAACAGCAATGTAATATGATTTTTTACATTCCTGCAGAAACCTTTGAAAAGGTTAACCAGCTAGCTGGCTACCAACTTGGAACATCTGTTACCTTTTCATCTGCTGGCAGGTTTTCATTGAGGTATTAATCGAGCCATGTTAGAGATTAGAAGAGGTGACAATTCAGATTCATTTACATATGGAACTGGGTTGAAAGTCATCTAAACTGTTTTACTAATGCACATAACTTTCTTATCGTTATCCTCAATTGTTTGTTAATATCATATTTTTAGTTATCTTTGGCACAATAATTGTTTTCTACTCGTACCAAAAATTCCAGTTTTGTCTTGCATTTTTAACCAAACGTGCCCGTCGTTCATCTCTATAAATTACCATCTCATGTGATTAGTTTAATTTAGTCAGTCATTATTCTGTACTGGCAGGGATCTTTTAAAGTTGTGCAAGAGAACTGCTGGTTTGGGTTATCAATTTGCAGGGGATAATTTGTCAGCTGATGTGGCTAAGTGCATCTATCAAGAGGTTTGATATTGTTATCTTTTATCTTTTCGTCTCTACGGATGATATTTTTAAAATATGGATTGTTAATAAGATTGTGTTTTGCAGGCTGTGGATGTTTTCGCAACCTCTTCAAGCTCAGTGGGAATGCGGTTAAGAATTATGAGAGAGTTATCAGAGATATGGAAAATACCGATTTCAAGTGCCAATACATTATTTTCTGTTGATAAACCTCTTGTTAAGGTTTCTATTTTCCTAACAAAATATATTTTTGCGCCAGAATGTGTAATTACTTTTTTCAAACAAGTTAATTTTATACGCAGGATTTACGGTCTGAGGTGCATATTGGACGAGTAGCTCTTCAGAGAATAGGAAAACCTGTAAGTTACCATTTAAAGGTTTTTTTTTTTTTTTAAATTTTCTATAATGTTTTCTTTGCATCTGTTTCTAATTTTATTCAACTTGCTTTTAGAAATTGATCAAGTCATTCGTTAAGATTCGGACTTCACTCTGTATCTTGGAAAGAATTGCTGGATCTGTCAAGTATAATGAGCCTGTTCTTTTGGTTGGTGAAACTGGTACCGGAAAGACAACAATGGTACAGAATCTGGCTGCAAGAATCGGTCAGAAACTGACAGTTTTGGTATGTATTAGAACAGAAAGAGGGGTAAATTGTAGGATATTGGTCAGGTCGGATCAACATTTGTTTTTCTTGCATGGGTACAAACAGATGGGATGGGTCAAGCCCTAGCACTTTTGTCCATATTAATTAGAATGTATTGATTAAGTTGTTAAACTGCATTGACATAATATTAATCTGTTTATTCTTATATAGCATAGCAATTTATGAGTGTTTAAGAGTCTGAAAAAACTTTAGGTGACTTCTACCAGTTTGGCCTACAGTAAAGTTAGATATTTAAAACAAGCTAAATCGACCCGTTTAAGGAAACGGGTCAGAAGTGCAGCATGTAGGGTTGGATGATAGAAATAGCATGATAGTGAAAAGGATAGTTTTCTCCACAGTATGATATAGTTTTGCTAAAATATGTGTTGCAGAACTTGAGCCAGCAAAGTGATGTTGCGGATCTGTTGGGAGGATTTAAG
Organism: Ambrosia x helenae; assembly: GCA_030844895.1. NCBI lineage: Eukaryota > Viridiplantae > Streptophyta > Magnoliopsida > Asterales > Asteraceae > Ambrosia > Ambrosia x helenae. The sequence continues at coordinate 228,918 of JAUTDX010007332.1, forward strand.
CCTATGAATGCACAATTTTTATGCCTTCCTCTGTATAAGGATTTTGAAACTTTATTTAGCAGAACCTTCTCTTCAAAGGTATAATATGTGTGACAATTTGATATTTTTTTTTCTATGTACGAATGATTGTAAAATGTTCTTTTTTCTTAAATGCAGGATAATGAGAAATTTCTTGCCGTCTTAAGAAAATTTGTTAGTGACAAAAATTGGAACAGGTTACTTAATGGTCTTCAGAAGGGTGTCCATAAAGTGGTTGGAATTGGAAAAGAGACGCCAGGCAGAAAAAGAAAACGACCTTTAAGTGAAGAACTGATGAAAGAATGGGACAATTTTTCGTTAAGACTTAATGCAGCTCAATCACAAATCAGTTCTTCAGATGGAATGGTATTTTCTTTTGTAGAGGGTGTTTTTATAACAGCATTAAAAAAAGGTGAGTGGATATTGCTGGATGAGGTCAATTTAGCACCCCCTGAAACACTTCAAAGAGTTATTGGTGTTCTTGAAGATGAAAGGGGATCCCTTTGTTTAGCAGAAAGAGGAGATGTGGGTTATATATCTAGAAACCCTAATTTCCGGATTTTTGCTTGTATGAATCCCGCAACAGATGCAGGTAAAAGGGATCTTCCATTGTCATTAAGAAGTCGTTTTACAGAGTATTTTATGGATGATGTGTTGGACGACAATGATTTAGAACTTTTTATTAACGAGTTTATTGGAGCAGACCTTTCAGTTAAAGAAATAACCAGCAAAGTCTTGAACTTTTATAAATATGCAAAGAAAGAATCCGAAGAGAGGCTGCAGGATGGGGCTAATCAAAAGCCCCAGTACAGTTTAAGGTCCCTTTATCGTGCCCTAGAATATACAAAGAAGGCAAGAAATAAATTTGGTTTTTTAAAAGCTATTTATGATGGATTTTCAATGTTTTTTCTTACTATGTTAGATTCTCATAGTGCCAAGTTAATGAACGCGTTAATTGTAAAGCACCTATTGGATGAACAAGCAGTCCCACTTGTTCCGTTTGATAAGTACATTAGTGTCCCAAAGGACTTCACATCTAATGATTTTGCGGACAACTATCAATTGACTGATAGTGTTAAGGGGCAGCTTAGTAATTTGGGACGTGCTATATTTATAGGACGATATCCGGTTCTGTTACAAGGGCCTACATCTAGTGGAAAGACTAGTCTTGTTCAGTATCTTGCTGCAATAACTAATCATGAATTTGTACGGATTAATAATCATGAACACACTGATTTACAAGAATATTTGGGTTCTTACATAACTGATTCCACTGGAAAACTTGTGTTTCAAGAAGGGGTGCTGGTTAAAGCGGTTAGACATGGGTATTGGATTGTTCTCGATGAGCTTAATTTGGCTCCATCTGATGTTTTGGAAGCATTAAACAGGCTGCTTGATGATAACCGTGAACTTTATGTTCCTGAACTATGTGAGACAATTCATGCACATACAGATTTTATGCTGTTTGCCACTCAGAATCCGCCGACTTTCTATGGCGGACGAAAGATGCTTTCTAGAGCCTTCCGGAATCGGTTTGTTGAGATCCACGTGGATGAAATACCACAAAATGAACTGATTACAATATTGGAGAAGCGTTGTAAAATGGCTCCTACGTATGCAAAGAAAATGATTGATGTCATGAAGGATTTGCAGCTACATAGGCAGAGTAGCAAAGTTTTTGCTGGAAAACATGGGTTCATTACCCCTCGTGATTTGTTTCGGTGGGCTGATAGGTATAGAATGTTTGGGAAATCATATCAAGATTTAGGACGTGATGGGTATTATTTGTTGGCTGAAAGACTGCGTGATGATGAAGAGAAGAAAGTTGTTCAAGAAGTTTTGGAGAAGCATCTACGAATTAAACTTTCTAGCAGTCTTATGTACAAAGAGGTAACATCTTATACTTTGTTTTCTACCCTTTGATTCATCGAATATTAGTGATACCTTCATACCAATACATAAAAACAATGTTTTGATGTTAAGAAACTAGGGTGTTTGTTGTTTTACATTATTTTGACATGCACTTTGTTGGATTTGGTATACAAACTTCATCTCTTCTGCTAATTTATCTTGCTGAACCTTTTTAGTGTGGAACCCAGGGAAATGCGGATGGGGACACAGCTCTAAAGTTGAAAAAATCGTTGGTTGCTTCGGGTGGTCCTGGAAGGCATGCTTTTTATAATATCTTTTGTGTTTAATCATTTGCATTTATTTCTTCTAACTGCCTTTTTCTTTGTGAAGCAGGGTGGTTTGGACTGAGAGTCTGTTGCGGTTATACTTTCTTGTTGAGCGGTGTTATAAACTGCGTGAACCTGTGCTTCTGGTTGGAGAAACTGGTGGTGGTAAGACAACAGTATGTCAGTTGCTGAGTATTGCCTTGGGGTCCAAGTTACACATCTTGAATTGTCATCAATACACAGAAACTTCTGATTTTCTTGGGGTGCGTCTCAACTTGTTTTTATTGTTGAATTTACATTTGTTGTAATTTGTTCTATTATATCTGTTTTATAGTCTGATGGTTTAAAAAGCTTACTGGTGGGTATTAAATGTATTTTTATTTGTCTTTTATTTTTATGATACGCTAGGGATTCTATCCTGTTCGAGAAAGATCAGAACTAGCTTTGGAATTTAAAAATTTGTGTGAGCAATTGCTTCAGTCAAATCCTCTGAAGAACTTCCCTCATGATGCTGTGAGTTTTTTTTTTTTTTTTTTTTCGTACATGTATTTTGTTACAATGTGTCTGATGTATGTATGGCCCTTAACATTGCACTTATTTTATAACAGAAAATTTCGCTTGACATTAATCAAGCTTCCACTACACTTGATCAAGTCAACAAAATCATAGAATGTTACAGAGAAGGTCAAGTCCTTCATGCTGATGTCACCCGTGATGAAATCGATCATGCTGAAGAAACTACAGAGCGACTATCTGACCTTTATAAAAGCTGGTGCACAATATTTAACTGGCAAGATGGTCCTCTTGTCCAAGCAATGAAACATGGTGACCTGTTTCTTGTGGATGAAATTTCATTGGCTGATGATAGTGTTCTTGAAAGATTGAACAGTGTCTTGGAGCCTGAGAGAACTTTGGTTGGTTTCTTTCTATTTCTGTTTGTTGAGAAAACTTTTTAGTTATGTACACGGTGAAGTAAATTTATCTTTTTCAACAGTCTTTGGCAGAAAAAGGGGGTCTGATCTTGAGAAAGTAATAGCGCATGAGAAGTTTTTCATACTTGCTACTATGAATCCTGGTGGTGATTACGGTAAAAAGGAATTATCTCCTGCACTTCGCAATAGGTTTACAGAAATATGGGTACCCCCTGTGAGTGAGCTGAACGAGCTTAAGTGTATAGCATTAGAGAAGTAAGTGTGTCATGAATTTATCTCACCTCCAGAAGATTTCGAGAGTATTTTACAACCTGTTGGTAGATTGTAAGTATTCATTATATGCTCTGTTTTGCAGGATCTTAAATCCTGAACTTTCTTTTGTGGCTGACGTAATGATAAATTTCTGGGAGGTATGTTTTACACTATTTCTTGAAACCTATAATTTCTTTGATTGTTGTTACTTTTTGATATATAATTTATGGCTGCATGCATTTGGCTGTTTGCAGTGGTTCAATCGCTTACAAACAGGAAGAATGCTTACAGTTAGAGATCTTTTGTCTTGGATAGATTTTATCAATGTGATGGAGAACAGTTTGCTTCCAGAGGTTTCATTGTTGCATGGCGCATTTCTTGTCTTGCTTGATGGACTAAGCTTAGGTATGATCTCAAGTAATTATTTTTGTATCTAGTAACACATGTTTTTTTTTTAATTATTTTCAATATCTGAATATTTGTTGCTTATCATTATATCAGGTACAAGTATTTCTAAAGTTGAGGCTGAAAAATTGAAGGGCAGGTGCTTGTCGTTTCTTATGGAGCAATTGAAGGTACTGTTCATTTTATTTAAGCTGGTAGTCTTTCTCACGTTCTTATATCTATCTCTTCTTATAAGCGATTTTTTATTTATTTATCCATACATGTATGTTTGCTGCAACAGGAAAGCAAACCACGGTCAATTCAGGCTAATGGTTGGCCTGATCTTCTGGAGTCTGCTGCGGCACTGCCTAGTAATGGCATGGAGATAGACAGTTCCTTTGGAATTCATCCATTTTATATTGAGAAAGGTTAGACATCCCACACTCCTTAGACCCTACCATAGGTTTGCTATGGATGGGATTTTACCGGGTATGGTTGTTGTCATATATGTTTCATTTTTTAACTAGAGAGATTAACCAATACTAGTGGTAATATTAATGTTGTTCATTAATTGTGTTTTTAAGTATATATATTTTTTGTGGCTATAAGCATACTCTTGGACTGCTAATTTAATGTTTTTTTTTTGTGCCTTAGGGAATAACCGTCTACATGCTGAAGGATTTGAGTTTCAGGCACCAACCACCCGCCAAAATTTCTTACGAGTACTGCGGGCTATGCAGCTTAAAAAGCCTGGTACTTACTACTAAGCTTTTCCGTTGCCTGCTTGAGAGAACATGCAACTAGGATCAATGTCGAGATAAAATTTAATAGATGTGGATCGAATATGTTAACAAACCGTAAAGGAGCCGAGATAGAACGTAACTGAATTCAACCATTTAGAACTATTTTTATCTAAAACAATGGGGGCCCATTCGACCCCTTTTGAGTCCTTTTTTCATGCTATTATTTTGTTGCCAGTTCGAGAATAAATGTAACCTAAATTGATTCGTTCCTAATTGCCACATCAACACTTTACTTTCCCTTAATGAGGTCTTCATCATCTCTTTCTGCTTGTTTGCTTTAGTTTTATTGGAAGGAAGTCCAGGTGTTGGGAAGACGAGTCTTGTTCTTGCTCTTGGCAAATTTTCTGGACATTCTGTTGTACGGATAAATTTATCTGAGCAGGTCACTAATATTCAGCCTCTTCTTTGATTTTTTATTACATTTAAACTTTTTTGTTTGTGCTTGTGCTGACCACTCTCATTGCTAATCTAATCAGACTGACATGATGGATTTACTGGGATCAGACTTACCTGTTGAAAGTGATGAAGGAATGCAGTTTGCTTGGTCTGATGGTATCCTCTTGCAGGTTAAAAAATTATTGCTGTTTTTGTTTATTTTTTCTTAAAATCGTATTTGCAAGCATGTGTAATATATCTAGTTTTTATGAATCATTTAGGCTCTGAAAAATGGATCTTGGGTTTTGCTTGATGAACTTAATCTTGCTCCTCAATCTGTGTTGGAGGTTTGGCATTATCTTTGTATCCCATTCATGTTTAGTCAAATTTTCTTTCTTATTTGTACTAATATATATGTGTTTCTGAAATTAGGGCTTAAATGCTGTATTAGATCACCGCGCAGAAGTTTTTATCCCAGAACTGGGTCGTACTTTCAAGTGCCCTTCATCTTTCAGAGTTTTTGCTTGTCAAAATCCTTCCAATCAGGGTGGTGGGAGGAAAGGCCTTCCTAAGTCTTTTCTCAATCGCTTTACTAAGGTCTTTACTTAACCTTATTTTTAGACTACAGTTGGCATTTTAACCGGTCACTTGAAAATGGGTCAGTTTCGGCTTTTTTTTAATATTGCAACTTATCAAATCTGTCAGGCTGTTTAAAGTCATCAAACGTGTATTGGGTATTTATATAGTATAGTGTACATTGGTTCTTTGTAAAATAACAAAACATGTTCATGGCTGTTTTGGCCCATGCTTATTGCTTAAATATCCGTTTTACCCTCTGAACGGCATATGATATAACCCATTTTACCTGTCCTCTGATTTTACCATCCCTTGTATTGGGTCATTATGGATGATTTTATTATGTTGTTTCAGGTGTATGTTGATGAATTAGTTGTGGAAGACCATCTCTTCATTTGTAGATCATTGTACCCATCTATTCCAGAGCCTTTGCTTTCAAAGCTTGTTAACTTTAACAAGCGTTTATATGAAGATACAATGATACACCATAAATTTGGACGATCTGGATTCCCATGGGAGTTCAATTTACGGGATGTTATTCGTTCATGCCAGATGATAGAAGGTTGTGTTTTTATATTTTATTTTATTTTATTTTATTTTATTTTATTTTATACTCTAAAAGCTCTAAAACGATGATATGATGTTGAATTTAAAGCTTTTGTAACATCTTGAGTTGTAAAAATGACAAAATCATCTCTGAATATACTCTTCTGATTATTTCCAGGGGTTTTTCTGCAAATTTACATTTTTCAGCAAGTTTTTTTTTCCTTAAATTGCGATGCATGAAATGAAACAAATATGATACAATTGATATGTGATTTGAATACTTGGATGACCTATGTACACATGACCCTTGTTTTTTATTTTCATTTTATCCATGCTATCTTTCTCAACTCATAAAATGTTAAACTTATAGGTGCTCCCGAAAGTTCAAAAAGCGACTGCTTTCTCAACACTGTATATGTCCAGAGGATGCGTTCTTCCACTGATAGACAAGAAGTCACTAAATTATATGAGGAAGAATTCGGAGTAAAACCGCTCATAAATTTATATCCAAGGGTGCAGCTTAATCCAGAATACTTGATTGTGGGCAACACCCATGTGAAAAGAAATATTCTACAGTCATCAACCCTATCTTCATGTGAGCTAAAAATACTGCCAGGTCAGCGTCAAAGTCTGGAAACTATGGCACAATGTTTGCATCATCAGTGGTTGGTCTTGCTGATTGGTCCAGCAGCTTCTGGTAAAACTTCTTTAATAAGATTAATGTCACAGCTCACTGGAAATGTGCTAAACGAGCTTAGTCTTTCCTCTGCTACTGATATATCTGAGCTACTTGGATGCTTTGAACAATATAATGCTATTCGTCATTATCGTCTTGCCATTGATCAAGTTTCCCGCTACATGAATTTATACATGTCTATTGAAACATTCAAAAAAAGGAAGACTTTGATCGCCCGTTGGCTATCTTTCTCATCCACTATTGATCATAGCTCTGCAAGCTTTGTTACAACATCTGTTGAGAATGGGAACCAGGGAGTTTTTCGTTCTCTACCATTATTACTTGATATTATTGAGCACTTGAAAGTAGTTATGGAAAACCATAGTGAAGATCTTGATAGATTGCTGAAGATTGTTACGAAGTTGCAAGATGACCAGAGGAAACTGCTATATCCTGCAAAGTTTGAATGGGTAACGGGTATGCTTATTAAAGCTATAGAGAATGGAGAGTGGATTGTACTTGAGAATGCTAATCTTTGCAACCCTACGGTTTGTATTCCATATTTTGTTTTCAACACAATTTTATCCTTCTCATAATTAATCAAGCATTTTTATTACTGGGTTGTGCTTTATCTCAAACGGGTCAAAATAGCTTGCTATCCATTTTAGTTCATACCAAGAGATGACCACTAATTTGACCCGTTACCCAACCTACTTGTCTTGCTTCCTCTAACATCTCATGAATTATGATTATTTTTTTTTTGTTATATTGGAAGTTGCTCAATTTCTCATTTTTTATTTCTCGTACTATAGGTTCTTGATAGAATCAATTCTCTTGTTGAGCAATCTGGATCAATAACAGTTAATGAATGTGGGACGCTAGAAGGAAAGCCAATGGTCCTTCAACCCCACCCTCAGTTTAGAATGTTTCTCACGGTTAACCCAACCTATGGTGAAGTGTCACGAGCCATGAGAAATAGAGGTGTCGAAATCTATTTGAGTCAGCCTTTCGGTTCAATCGGTATGACTGATGATGAGAATGACCTCAAAGATGTTAAAAGATTTATTGCACTTTCAAATATACCTGCTGAAGTTTTAGTTAATGCGATGGCTAAAGCTCATCTTGAGGTTAAAAAAATAGGGTTGCAGCATGATGTCAGCATTTCAAACCTTGAGCTTACGAGGTGGGTTCAGCTATTTCAACGACTTGTTACAAATGGAAATCAGGCTTTGTGGAGCTTGAAAATTAGTTTTGAGCATACATATCTTTCCTCTTTGGTGCACTTTGTGGGAGAAGATATTATCAATGAAGTGGTTGGTTCTTACCTATCAATGCATGGGATTTACAGTTATAGACCTTGTTCTGGTTCTTCCTTATGCTTACCTGGCGGATGGCCCACAACGCTGACAGTGTGTGATTTTGTACGGTACTCAGTTGAAACTTCTGTGAAACAAAACTGCATGTATGTAGAGTATCTTGGTGCTCAAGTGGCCTCCCATTCTTTTCTTGTTGCTTCGGGTTTGCGCTCTGTGGAAAATGTTCAGTGTCACAGTGATTCCATGAGGACGTATGTAACAGATGTAGGTATATTGCATGACATGGCATTTCCAGAAGCTGGCGTGGCAGGGTTAAAAACTGCCAATCAAACAAGATTCGACCCAACACTCATGCAAAAACAGCTTTATTTTGCTGCTAATTGGGCCATTGAACAGGCTACTGAAACCGAACTCAAGGTGTATCTTTTATGGCTCGAGTGGTTGGGTGATAACTTACAAGGATATTGCTCGTTTTTCCCTACCTTTTTAAAGCTTTTGAATGAAGAACTCGGTCATTCTATTTGGAATTGCATTAGAAAATGCCGTGATGTTGACAATTGGGTTTCAACGCCTATGCTTTCACTAGGGTATTCTAATTCAGATGCAATGGTATCGGAATCTGGCAGCCATGTTTTTAACAATGCAGTCAAGTGTGTTGAGTTGTTAAGGGTTAGTTATCAGCAATGGCATGCTGAGAGTCAGTTTAAGGATAGTGTTGAAACTCGGTGTTTCAGTGATGCGTTGCTATCGTTAAGGAAGCTTGAAGAAAGAATTCTTGATATGATAGTCGAGTCTCCTTCCTTTGATAAGCTTTATGACCTTTATAGGAAGCTCATTAATGATCATTTATCTGCTTGGAATGGATTAGTTTCGTCTCAGTCTGATTGTGTGTTAACTTTTTGGCGGTCTTTGGTGAAAGGTGCTAAAAAATTTAAAGTTTTTTGCGCAAAAGAAGTAGAAATATTTCAGGTACTCTTTCTTATGTCTCTTTTTCTAGAGATAATGTATGTGAACGGCACTTTTCACTTGAAACTACTTACCAGTTATGTATCCAGTTACTTTTACATGTTCTGAAACACCCAATTAGTTTTTACACTGAGTAGCTGCTTTTTGATAGATCTTTACAAGGGGTTTTTTGTCTTTCAAAATTTTGAAAGGCATTTTTGTTTGCTTTTGGTTAAATGAAACAAAACCAGATACATATTGGAGGGCCTATAATGTAGTTGTATTATATAATATATTGGTGGCCTCTATAAGAAAATTGGATACATGGTTGGCCTCTATAACTTTGTTTTTCTTTGCGCCTTGCACTATATTGAAATTTGAATTTGTGTAGAAGGACATTAAGGATTTGGAAAGAGTTTTATCCTGGAATTTTAGTTCACAGAAGTCATTGCTGTGGGCATATGGTGGGCATCCATTTGCACCTTCTTCTGATAAAATATATAAAAAACAACAGAAGCTCGTAAACCAGTGTCATGCTATTTGGACAAGAGAGATGCCCTTGCAGGAACGAGGTTCATTTACTATTCTTTTTTTACTATTAATTTTATCTGTGTTATCATTATCATCATCATCAACTTTTATAATTCTATCTTTTTCTTAATATTAGTTGTACTCTGCTGACATACTCTGTTTTATTTTTCTAGCCCAAAAAAACCATATCGAGACTATTGTTTCTATCAATCCTGAACTACGTGTTCTTGCCATGCAAGGTAAAGTTTTAATCCAATTTCTCCAAAATAGGTCTTTTCTTGAAGTTTCCTAATTGTAACTACTGCTACCCTCTCCAGAACCTACCATCAACTTTTGCTATCAGTGGGATTTGTTCTGCTTACGTTTGTTTATACGTGTTTAACTGTTTTGTTTTTATTAGGGTTATAGAACACCAACGTACCTAATCATTTGTCCCAAGTGGGATAATTTACTATGCTAAGCGTGTAGTATTGTTTCTATGAATCCATCAATCATTTTCTTTATTATTGTGGCAAAGTAATTCTGAGAATATTGTTCATCCGTTGTGATTGCGTTTTCATGTGTATAAAGGTGTTTGCATCTCTGCATTTATCATGAGTAACGTGGATGATGACAACTTTGATGTGACAAAGCAGATGGAGGATATGTATAAGGTACCATTTATTATCTTTTTGTATATCTCGTTTGGTGTTTTTGTTTTTCCCGTTGTGTGTGCAAAATTTTGAAACAATGGTTTTTATTTGCTTTATGTTATATTAGATGCTTACAAGTAAGTTCCATTATGAGAAGGACAAGCTGGAAATAAATAGGTCTACTGAGCAAGCTTCATCTTTTGGCGCAATATCTAGTTGTTGTGTGATGACCAATGAAGTATTATGCCAACCTTCTTTCTTGAGCTCTTGGCTTGATACTCTTGCTTTGAACGATTATACAAGTTTTGGTCTTGATATGAGGCTACTTCAAGAATCATCTAATATTGTTGTTCTAGACGGAGAGGAACTAGAATACGTAAGTATAACATCTTTAGATTATTTTCACATTCTTTATATGGATTAAGACACACAAACCTGTATGGGGGGGGGGGGTGTCTTTTTTGAACCGATAGCATGTTATGAACCGAATAAGACGAGTACATATCTATTCACTCTAAAAACAATGGTTACGTATGCCCTTCCACTCTTTCTTTGATTTTATCTCCTCTCTCATGAATTGTTTTTAGACAAAAGACCATATTTTGAAAAATAGATCTTAAACATATTGAAATCCACAACATTTAGTCAACTTTTTATAAAAAAATAGTACAAGTGCAGTTCCCGACATACTATTTGTTCCAGAAAGAGTGTGCTCATATAATGAATGCCCCCTACTATACGTCATGACCAAATGTATGGTAATTAGAGTTTATAAGTAGGAATGTTGTAGGTTCAACTTATTACATTCATTTCTATTTCTATAGAAAAAATGATGTGTTATCTGGCTTGAGTTTTTGACATGTATATATATTGGCTTTCCTAGGGTTTATCTTGTTTGCGTGAGCTCCTGGAATCTACTTTGAGTTCCTTACTTAATTCTTCTTCAAGGCCTCCAACTGATTTCTCACCTCATCAGAAAATTTTATGGGTTCTTGATGCTAGGACCTCTGTCAATTCTGGTTAGTGTAAAACACTCTACCAAAAAAGACAGTTTCATCTTAAAATAATTAATTTTTTATTTAAATTATATATTTGACAGCACATGCAAGCATTTCTTGTGCTGTTACTGAGATGTGGTTTAATTGGCACACTTCTTTGTGGAAGCATCACTTGACTTTTAAAAAGGTATGCGCCATGGTCATTTAAGGTTGATAAAAACATAGGACAGTTCACCCTTTTCTTAATATTTCTTTTTGTGATGCAGACAAATTTGAGCCAACATGGTGATGCTGATCTGGTACCTGATATGCTTTTTCAACCGGTGGCAACAATGTCTTTAGACAAGATTCTGTAAGGAACTCTTTGCAACTGAAATCTGATTTGAACACCACCAAATTATTGGATTTGACATTTATGCTCTTATTCTCTTACACATTGTACCTCTTTTATGGGCAAAACTGTAAAAAAGCCAATAATTTTTGGAGTACAAATCGTAGGAGGTGGTGCATGAATCGCCTCTCTTATATGTACGTCTTTGAAGTAATAAGATACATCATACCTATGTAACAGATTTATAACAAGCATAAAAAGTCAATTTGGGCAAAATTTGAATTGTAAAATGTTATTAATCTTTATCTGAAGAATCATTTGTAAAGATAAAAAGTGCAATGAGAGTAGTTTACTATATGAAAAATCTTGGGTATTTTTCTGGGCCTTCTCAGAAGCGACTTGTAGACAGACGCTTGGTGGAATTAAGCGTGCAGCATATTATTTTCTCAAGTGTTGCTTGTTTTTCCAGTTATCACATTTAACATATTCTAAAAACACAAAATTCTGTTCAAATGAAGGCAAAGTCCAATTGGTGTCAAAGATCTTAGTGCACACTGCTTAAAACTTGGAGTTGCTTCCCATAATCTTTGGCTAACTTCTCCACGTATTGCTGAGTGTCATCATTTCTTGTTATCATCTGCTCAATCTCTGTTCCAGCAGGTAGTCGCTTATTTTTAATTTATTATTGTTGTTATTACTATTAATGTGATTTTTTTTCGTAAAAGCACAGCAGGTAACTGTTTATTTAAGATTTCATGGAATCTTGCATATTTTTGAGATTGTTTTCTAAAGTTCTTTATTTCTTTTCATGTTTTCATCCAGATAATACTTGCTCATGAGAAGGCCTTTGAAGCTGATAGATCTTCTTTGACAAAATTATTTTCAGCTCAGGTATATGTGAGCAAGGCACTTTCTTCTAGCCGTACCATATTATTGCCATTTGATGAATTTTAACATTTTTTCTCCTTAACAGAAAGTCGATGCGAGTGGTATCATGTCTCTTCTGGCATCATCAAACCATTCAGATCTGAAATCTTTGATAACTCAATATATTGAGCCGTTGCTTGATGAGCTATATTCACAGAATTCTACTGGTGAACCACTAATGAAAGTTCACTGATAAGTGTTTCATTTTTTTTTGAGTTGTTTGATAATTTAAATGTTATTATTATTTTTTTGTAGATTCTTTGTTTCGTCTTGGTTGTGCTTGGTTACGCATTGGAGGTTTACGCTATCATCTTCTAGTATGCTGTAATGATGTAGATCCAGCTGTTAAGAAAAGTTTAAAATTAAATCAACTGACAGAGAGCATTGCATCACTTGAGCTTGAGATACGAGTATGATTTTTCCCAAATTTTATGACTTTGTCGTGTTTATCTTTAAAGACTAAAAGTTTCATAATATTCAAATTGTTCTTATAGGTGCGTCAAGAGTGTGTTCATCTGGCGGGATGTTTCTCATTAAGTGAGGCTGATAAAGAGAAAACAAGATTATTAGATAAACTTAAAGTTGAAAGAAACCGACTCCAAAGACGAGTTGTGTTTCGTTCTGATCCTGGGAAGTTTAAAAAGTTAAAATCAGAATGTGATGAATTTATGAATGTGGTTAAACAAGCAGAGAAATTGCTGGGTTCAAATATGAAGCGGTGTGCTGATCAAATACATGGCTGGCAGGTACTGATCACTTATCTGAACAATGTTGATGAATTATCAAGTACTTTTTTTTTCCAGAAAATGGTGTGCTAATATTCCCTTCTCAACTTTTTTGCAGAAAAGAGCAACAGGTTTTGTGGACCGATTATCAAAGGAATATTCCGAATATGTTGATATTATCCAACCTGTTCAGATTGCAATATATGAAATGAAGTTGGGCTTCTCGCTGGTGCTGTCTAGTTGTCTACGTGATAAATTTCTGGATAGAATTGGGCAGAAAAACATCGATATTGTTTTGGTAAAAATATAAATCTTTTTTTTTCTTTTACGATCACAGTTTATCCGTAGACTCTGATGCTGATTTTTTTGACTGGTAGGGGGCAATTTATTCCTTTACAAGATTCCCTAGGGGCTTGGCAAGAAAATATGTGGAGGATGGTTTCAATGCTAAACTTTCAAATTTTGATACATCTTTTCCTACTTACATTGGGGAAGATGATATGAACATGGTGGTAACTTTGGTTAAAGAGTCTGCAAGAGACAATAATAAAGATGAAGAGGTCTGTTTACCTTTTATAGATTTATCTGACAATGCTACTCCATTTGTTATTTATTATCTAAATGTTGAATGCTTGATGCGTGTTTTATGTTTGCTACAGGATTCTGTTATGCAACTGGAAGTTTCGATACGTCAGAATATTCTTCTTCGCGTGGTGCATTATGTGTCCCAGGCACATTTCCTTGATAATGCATCTTTTGAGGTATTAGTTCTTGGGTTATTTTGACATGTGACCTATCTGCACTTGTCAAAACATTTAAGGCACTTCAATTTTCGTTTTTAAGTTGTAGTCACTAATTAGTATTTTATGAATTTCATATTTTCTTTTTTACCAAATTTGTTTCTTTTTTATCCAGTATTTTACAAGTACAATATTCCACTTTCACAAATTTCTTCTTTTGCTAGAAGATCATATTTTTGTCTTTTCCTTCAAGATTAACCTAAGTATCTATTTTTTGTTCATGTTGGTCAACGATGCATAAAACCCTTGTATTTTTCTTTGTTGGACATTCAGTTTTTCTGTCCTGTTTTATCGGTGAAAGTGGAATTTTCATAAATTGATAAATTATTATGAATATCATAATACTTTATCACAAGAAAATAAAATAACAACTAATCGCAATAAAAGTGATAGCTTTTTCTGACAAAGACTTGAATATATTAGGAGTAAAAAAAGAGTAAACTAGTTGAGTTTGTGATGTACTCGATTAATTAGAGTACGGTTAATTTTGTAAAATATGAAATCTGAAAGATTGTTAACACTAATTAGCACCTACTATTTATAGATACGATTTAAATTTTTACAAAAACTATTTATTTTTGTTAGAACATCTAAAATTTTGTTCTAATCCCTATTTATGTTTTTTTTTTACATAACAATAGCTCTTGCATAAGATGTTTAAAGAATTTGCAAACCGCTGGAAGCATAAGGCCATTGAAGGTAGAACCAAAGAAGAGCGTGATTCTCAGCTGTACAGATTGAGACCTCGTGCTTTTGAATTAAAAGATATAATTGAAATCGACGTTTCTACCCTTGAAAGTTCCATTTCAAATGAAGCCTTTTCAGAGTGGCAGGAGTTGGCTGATGAGGAAGTGGAAGCATCTGTTGAAAAGGTAGCATTTTTTATATGCTAAAAGTATAACCTTGGAATTTGGATATCTTTTTAATGATACTAGAGGTGTCAATATGGGCCTGTTTTGACTCCTTATCTTAAAAAAAAAAACATATCAAATGGCTCTACAGTTGCCCACAATGTACATTTCAAATGCATACAGTTTTTAAATTTTTTTAGAGTGCTAATGCAAATACATGGTCCTTTTTGAAGCATGTTTATGATGAGCATGTAGTCTTGGAGGAAGATTGGAATCTCCTGCTGGGGGCTATGCTGAATGAAATGCTCAATGTGTATATTACCATATTTGGTTCTGTGGATCTGCTTCAACCTGTGAGTTGATTTTTTTACTTGATATATCGGTTAATGAGCAGTGCACTGAAATCCTATCAAAATATTGCTGCTTTTATTCAGGGAGGATTTATTCATGTATCTGATTCGGATAGGATGCGCTCTTTCTTGGATTCCTATACTTTGGGTACAAGAGCAATAAAAGGTGATCAACTTTGGAATTATAACATTTAATGTTGTCACCCACATATACACAAATCTCATTTGGATACTACAATTTCAGATCTAGAGGGCTTATTTTGCTCGAGTTTGGATTTTAAGCTTATTCCAGAACATGTACTACGCCTGTGTTTGGAGCATGATAAAAACTTTCTTTCATCGCATCTACCAAATCGTTCTTCCAACTTCTACAAGGTTTTGTGTGTTATACTTTTGTCTCTCTTTTTCATTTTGATATTTATATCTTGTCGGCTTGTAATATAGGATTCAAATGCTTCCTTGTTGGCTAAGCTGGTTGGCCCAGTTATGAATCTTCAACAGCGACTTCGTCATCTTATGACTGAATGGGATGACCATCCTGCTCTTCAGAAAATTGTGGATGTGATAGACATGATCTTGTCTATACCTATGAACACCCCTCTTGCAAAGGTCATTTTTACTTTCTTTTTTTTTTAGAGAAAAAAGAAAAAGAAAATATTGGCAATTGACTTTGTGCTACTTAAATATCATGTGTGTAGAAATATCATTTAGTTTTTGTTTTTGCTCTTTGTAGGCTTTGTCAGGCTTGCAATTTTTACTTTACAGGGTTCGGAACCTTCAAGAAACTGTTTCAAAGTTTCCCCTTTCTGGTAAAGTTTCTCATATTTTTTACATTAGTCCAGTTACATTGAGACCAATGAAGGGTTCATTTGATTTTTTTAAAGTTGCAGATCAGTTGGATCCAATTATTGCTCTGGTGTCCTCTTGGCAAAAGATGGAATTTGAATCATGGCCTCTTTTACTTGATGAAGTTCAAGCACGATTTGACACTAATGCTGGCCAGGTTAGCCGGTTTTAATGACAGTTGTATTTATCAACTGTTTAAATGCCCTTTCAGAATTACTTGACTAAGAGGATTTATGTGTGTTAACTTTTTTATTTGCTTTGTATGTCTTGTTGGTTCTTACCTTTTTTTTTTAATTATTTGTAACGTCTTAAACTTTTGGGTACTATTGCAGTTATGGTTCCCGTTATACCCGGTTCTTCAACCAGGTGCTTCTGTAGACACCAATGATTGTGGTGACACTACAACGGATTTACCCTATAAAGACGACACCTGTAGAGACATACAGAGGCATGTTTATACCTTATATGATGTACCTTAAAAAAAGTTTTATAATATCTGATAAATTTAACATGTCTACTTTTTTTCAACATAGTTTGGTGGAGTTCATTCTGACTTCCAGCATTGGTGAATTCAAAAGGCGTCTTCAACTTCTTTATGCCTTCCATGGCCACATCAGCACATTGATTAGTCAGAATTCTAGTTTTAGGTTTGCCAGTCTCCTGTCCGTCCGTCTTTTTTGGCCTTTTAAAAATAGCTTACTTATAAATCACGTGATCTTATTTTTCAAATCTTATTTCATGCAGCCATCGTGATGAGAACAATGTGAAGATTTTGTACAATACCTTTGGCTACTATGTTCAGTTCCTGCCAATGTTAGTTCTTCTATGCCATATCAAATAAGTGAATTTGTTACATAAAAAATTATGACTAAATCGATGTTTTTGTATTTCAGTATTCTTGAACAATCAGCATCTAACAGAAAAAATATTGAGGGAGAACTGAAAGAAGTCTTGAAGCTGTGCAAATGGGAACGTAATGAGTGGTATATGACGATGGAGGCTTCGAAACGGACCCGTGGGAAGTTTGAAAAGCTGATTCAGAAGTATACTGTAAGTGACAAAATCTTTTGTTTAGCTCAATCAATTGAAAAATGAAGACGTCATCTGTTTTGTAACATGTTTTAATGTCACAGGATATGCTGAAGCAACCTGTAAGGCCCATTGTTGATCAAGCAGTCACTAAAAGTGGATTAAGGACAATAGCTGTCAAGGATCATACATTATTTAGTAATTCTTTTGAGAAATGCAAGCAAGTTCTTGACATTGCTTGCCATGAAACTCATTTCCAGAACAAAAGGAGGTACCTACTCGAGCATATGCCATCTAGTGGTCTAATTTTCAATCCGTTTACTTATGAGTTGATCTATTTGTGTGTGCATGTTTTTTTAATCTCAAACGAGTCAAGTACACAAGAATAATCGAGAGGTCAACGGGTCAAACGGGTGAAACTGTCTCTAAAACTGATTTTCTAATTGTAGTTACCACTGTTCTTTTGTAACTTTTTTAAAATAATGGACAAGAAGTGTGTTTAGCTAACCGTATCTGTTTTTGACCCGTTACCTAATCTGTTTGACCCACCCATCTCCATACTTTGAATACAGGTTCATAAAGCTTTCTACTTGGAAAAATAAAGCAGATCTTGCATTGGAGGATATGCGTGTTACATATTCTAGAGAGTCTGACCATACATGTGTGCACCCTGAGGAAGCTAAAGGTTTTTTTTTTTTCCTGCTGTAATTTTTTTTTTCACATGTGTTTTTTTAATAACGTTTTCAACCTGGGGGAGTTTTTCAGGCAATATAGACACTGTTAGTAAGTTCATAGATTTTCAATCCTCAAGTGGTGTTACAAAGAAAGAGTGGGATCAAATCCAACACACGTTTGAACAAATCAGCACAAATCTTATCGGTTGTGGTGAACTCTGGAAGGACGATAAAAAGAGTTTGGGTAATTTGAAAAGAAGATCTCTCCCTGATTTACAAAAACTATTGGATAATTGTGGATTATCTAAGAACAGATATGCACACACTGAGGTATGAATGTTACTTTCCTTATTTTCTTTAGATGGCAAAATGGGTGAAAAGCCCAAAACAGGATTGTCTAAATTGAGCAATATCTTGTACTTATGGTTTGGACCATACAGGATCAATCCATGGAGGATAAATTTCTTCAGCCATCTTATGTTATGGAGCATTTGCTTCTTAAAGAAGGGAGATTATCCTCTGATGTTGCTGCCTTAAAGAAAGCTCAAAATCTTCCCATTGATAATCCTGGAACTGTCTGGAATACATCGAATGAATACTTCTTCAAAAGTATATCTTCCTTGGACCATTTGCAGCATGTTAGGTCCAACTTTCACAAGGATTTTACAAAACAACAGGTAAAGACGGAAACTATTTTGGCTTAGGTTTTACCTATTTGAAAAAAATACACCTTTTTCTTCCTTAATCATTAAAAGTAAAGATTTTATCAATCAACCATTTTTTTGTCGAGATAACAGATTTATTTGGCGATAATTTAAAGATACATTGCCCAAAGTTTATTCTATTACATTTTAATCAACACTTTTTTCCCGTGTAGGTTGATTGGTCTGTTTCTTACATTTGTCATCTTGTTGAGATACAAAAATCCCATAGAGCTGCTGCATATGATCTTGCCAAGGGCTTGGAACTCCTAAAGAAGCGCAGTTTGCCGTTACATAATTTATTTTTAAGCGGCTCAGGGGTCTGCTTCTCTCAAAATCAAGTTATCGTTTCTAAATGCATGTGGCGACAAAAGGTCTTTTTAAAATTGCATTTGTGTATTTATATAAAGTGATGGAAATTGGTGAAGCTTATATGATTATGATGTTCATACTTCAATTTATTGTTGCAGCAACTTTTTGATGCTATATGCAACATAATAGATGATGAATGCTTGTTGCTAAAAAGTGTTGAAAACAACCACTTAAACAATTGTCAAAGTGTTGGTACTGCCGCTAGTCGGATGCATCTTTTTCTTGAGAAATTTGCTCCTGAATTCAAGAAGTCCAAGGTACTATTTTTTTTGTTAAAGTTTTTATAGTTAAAAGTCAGTTATTGAAAAAATACAGTGTGACAAAAAGTCACTCATGCTTTTTTATTGTTCAATTTCCTTACAGATCTTATGAATATTAATGTTAAGTGACTTAAATGAGATATATGAAACTTGGTTAGTGTTTAGTGATTAGTGATTTTTTTTCAAGTCGCCTTAAACCAAATGGAACAAATTATTTGGTGAATTCTTTTCTTCACCGTTATGTCTCCTACTTCAGGTTAAATTTGAAAAATATCAACACTAGATAGTAACCCGGATTCATACTGAGACTACTATTACATACTAACGTACCATATCGACAGGAAATGCTGCATAATTATCTTTTTGGTGACAGTGGAAGTCTAATTAGCACATCCGTTGTATTATATCCTTATGGCATTACAAAGCAAATGGAAAAGTTTGTCCAACAAAACTTTCTGTTATTTAAGAATTTTAAGGAGAAATTACTTGCTTTTCGTGAGGAACATCTGCATGCAGGATTAGCAGAAAAGGTTCTGCTGGACCATTTCAAGGACGTCATCACAAACGTATATATTTTTCTTCATATTAGTCATTTTTTTGCATCATAAGTTTTTTGCTCAGTAAAGCTAGTTTTGTTGCCTCTTTCAGGGTAACCTCTTAGATGAATACTACAATTCTGCTTTGGAAGAAAGGGACCAGTGGGTAAAAGAGCTTGTTGCTGATGATATTTCAAGAACTGAAGCGTTGTTCACCGAGTCCCTCAGGAAAACATGCAAACAAATTGTTGATGGCTTTGACCGAGTTAACTCGGTTAATAACAGCCTTGACTTTTCAGAAGATTACCTCGGAAATATCAATAACTGGCAAAGTTTGTTTGCCTCTAGAGCAGAGTCACTGCAGTTGTGCAATATACATGATGAATTAGTGAAAACACTGAACCTCGCCGTAAATGCCCTTTTGTTTTTGTTATTTTCCGTTTTAACCACATTATGTCTTTTTTCAACACTAATCGATATGGATTTCACAGGGAGAACTCATGGACCTGTATGGAAATGAAGAAACAAGCCTAGGTCTAGTCGAGGCGCAACTGAAGCATATGTATTCGTTATTGGACCTTATGATTAACTTTGGCAACGATCTTCTTAATGACTTTATGATCGCCCACAGTACCGTAAGTTTTTCCTTCAACTTTATGCAGATGGCAATTTCAACACGTTCTTTAGTATTAAGAATTCATATACTTGTCTGTAGTGCCAAGTATTTCATATTTATGTTTGTATTTGGTATAGTTGTGTATGGTGACTCACGCGCTAGCAGAGATTTTTGCCGCACTACACTTGCAAGGTTTCGGGTGCTCAACAGAAAACGAACAGGAAGACAATGGCACTCAAGATGCTACTGGAACTGGTATGGGTGAGGGTGATGGGGTTAAGGATGTAAGTGAACAAATAGATGATGAAGATCAACTACTTGGAACTGAAAAGGTATCTAATTATGGACTTAATGTTTAAAAAAGTGGAAAAAGTGTATTAATGCTTGTTACTGCAGGTGAATGAAGAAGAAGATGCATTGAATGATGTTCCAAGTAAAAATGACAAAGGCATTGAGATGGAGCAAGATTTCAATGCTGATGCATTTAGTGTTAGTGAGGATGAGACTGATGATGAAAACAACAATGAAAGTGATGAGCCAGAACTGGATTCCGCCATGGGTGAGACTGGGGACGACGGTAATATCGTTGATGAAAAACTTGGGGAGAATAATGATGATGAAAAAAATGAAAAATACGAGACCGGTCCGTCAGTTAAGGAAGACGGTTCTGGTAATAGAGAGCTTAGAGCTAAAGAAGATGATGTGGAAGCTACTGATGACGCCGGGGAATTAGATCCTGATGAATCTAACAAACAGAATGATGATAATGCTCCTGATGATGGTAATGGTGATGATGATGATGATGATGATGTTGAGGATATGAATATAGATAAAGACGAAGCCTTTTCTGAACCTACAGGGTTAAAGCCTGATGAGCCTAATGCGGATCTTGTTGATGATATTGACAAGAATCAGCAAGATGATGAAGAGCACAATGAAGATGAAGGAACTGAAACCGTTGATGAAGAAGAAAACCCCGATGAAATTGGTCCTGAGGCGTTGATTGAAAACGTTGAGATGGAAACTGAAGAAGCTGACCAAGAAAATCAGCCGGAAAATAAAACTGGTGCTGCCATCGATGAACAAAAGAATGACCTTACTGCACCAGTTAGTAATAGTTTTGACACTGAACATCAGCAAAATTACGAATCTGCAACTCAAACTAATAGCGGGTCAAATGGAGCATCAATGAGATCGGAAGTTACATGGTCAAATAGTGATGATATGCAAAGTGATTTAGCTCCAATACAAGGGTTACCTAATTCTTCACAAAATGAAGTTAGTGTTGCTGGCTCTGGGAAACTAAATGATGAGCATATTGGTCAATTACCTGAGGTTGACCAGTCGTCTCTTCAGAAAAACCAACCAAACCCGTTACGTAATATTGGCGATGCACTCGATGGCTGGAAAGAACGGGCTAAAGTGCCGATCGATTTGGAAGAGAAGAAAACTGACCCAATGGATGTTGGAGATGAAGATCAAAATGCAGATGAGTATGGGTTTACTTCCGGGTTGGAAAAAGGAACGGACCAAGCACTCGGGTCCGCTGCAGCTGACCAGGTGGATAAAAATATTGACATGAAAGAGTCGGCTGCTGATGGTGTAGGGCCCACAGATCTAAAGGATGATTATGAAATGGACTTTGAAGAACAACATCATGAAGCCCAGCCCGTTAAGAATCATCCATCAAACACTGGTAATTCTATCCATGACAAGATGGAAGTTGAAGAAGCGGAGATCCCAGATGAAGTTATGAACGCTCTTGAAGATGTTGACCGAAGCCAAATAGATAGTTCAGTATACGTGAGAAGGTCTTATCTGACGGATGACGTAAGTCAACTTTCTGTTGTTGATGATGATATGGGCAAGTCCCACACTCTTGAAGATGTTTCTGGGGAGATGAAAGATTATGCTACTGCTTTATGGAGAAAATATGAGTTGCAAACAACAAGATTATCTCAAGAGTTGGCTGAGCAGTTGCGTTTGGTTATGGAACCAACTCTTGCTAGCAAGCTCCAAGGGGATTATAAGACTGGAAAACGGATCAACATGAAAAAGGTATGAATCTCATTTCTTTCTGTAGTTGGCAAGTTGTGAGTCAAACTGGTCCGGGTTGAAAGGGGTCTTTATCATACAGGTTGAAATTGCCAGCTCTAAGTCTTGCTTTAATATTGTAAACCAATAGACATGAAAACGATATAAATTTTCTTGCGCTCTTTTAGGAGGTTGGGAAATAAGTTTGGGTTGAGACATGTTTCGTTTTAATATGGTTCTTAACGGAGCCACAAGCATTATTTATCATCTTAAAGTGAATATTGCTTTGATTAGGATATCTAAACTACAAAACTACACTATTAATACTTTCAATAAAATGATTTGTATGTTTTAAAATGAATACTTTGGACTCTGAACTGGTTGCCTACTATTTATTTGGCTATTTCTAGGTGATTCCATACATTGCAAGTCACTATCGAAAGGATAAAATATGGTTGAGACGGACCCGGCCCAATAAACGAAAATATCAAGTTGTGATTGCTGTGGATGATTCTCGAAGTATGTCAGAGAATAATTGTGGGAGTGTTGCTATGGAAGCTTTAGTGACAGTTTGTCGTGCAATGTCCCAATTGGAAGTCGGGGATTTGGCAGTTGCGAGTTTTGGTAAAAAAGGAAATATTAAGTTACTACATGACTTTGATCAGCCATTCACTGCTGAGGCTGGAGCTAAGGTTAGTATTTCATAGATGAAGCGGTCGAATCGGCTTTTGTTTATTTATTTTTTGCATGACACAGAAACAAACTTCACAATCGATGTTAGCAGCCAACAACAATCATGTTAACTGGATTTCTCTATAACTTGCTAATGTGGTGTTTTTCTTTTCAGATGCTCTCGAGTCTGACATTCAAGCAAGAGAACACAATAGCTGATGAGCCGATGGTTGACCTACTAAAATTCATAAATAAGACACTAGATTCTGCAGTAATCAACGCACGATTGCCATCTGGACAAAATCCGCTAGAACAGCTTGTTTTAATCATAGCTGATGGCCGCCTCCATGAGGTCAGTCATCAGTAAAAACATCTAAACTTTGCTTCCGTAATACTTTATAAGTATAATAATGCAGTGACGTTTTGATTTATGATATCATTGTATAAGTGACACGTCAGCCCTAGCCGAGTTGGAGTATTTCAGTTTCCTTACATTTCAATTTTCATTTGCTTTCTGTATGCACAGGAGAAGCTGAAGCGTTGGGTCAGAGACATTTTGAGCAAAAATCGGATGGTTGCTTTTCTGCTCTTGGACAACCCGAAGGAGTCAATAACAGAAGTTTTGGTAATTAGACTCGTTTTATTAGCTAATCGAGGTTTTAACATTACATTGAAGTTAAACTTCTTTTTTATTGTTTCAGGAAGTATCATTTGAAACTGGCAAGTGCGCGCTTGCTAAGCGTATGGATTCATTCCCGTTTCCATACTATGTAATCCTGAAAGACATTCAGACTTTACCAACAACACTTGCTGATTTATTAAGACAAGTAAGCCATAAAGATTATATTTTTGTTCTTATATCCTTTAAGTTCTCAATTTGTTAACCACCTTTTGTTTGCCAACCAATATGCAGTGGTTTGAGCTTATGCAACATTAATCAGATGGGTTTTGCATCAACTTGAAGATGTTCACATCACATGAAACTTAAAACAGAAATTTAAGGTTTTTAGAATATGGTGAGGAAAGGAAAACATGCACAATTTTGTCTTTTAGGTAGTGTTTTGAATACCTTTTCCTCTTTCAACTTTTGTGTTGGCGAATTATTATTTACAATGTATTAAATGTAGATGTTTATTTGAGCATATATTCACATTATTTTTTTGTCGTTTAATAAAAAATATGTTGTTACTTCAAAAATTATATAAAATTCACCAGCTCAAGTAGAAATTTTACTTTTTATTAAAAGCCTCGTATGTATAAAGAATAAGATGTGGGCTATGACTAGTAGACGGTGGTGATGATTGGTAGCTGAATATGCCAATATGGTAGTACTGTCAGCAGCGACCGATAACTAATGGTGACTGTTGATATCGGTAGCCATGCTGACGGCTATTTAGTTAGTTGAATAAGCAATAACCGGCAAAGATGGAATGAATCTATATATTAATATTTCATGGCATGAAATTCTTCATTGCACTCAAAAAGGTCATCCTTCCCGTTGAGTGTGCCGTAAGTAAGGCTGCAAACAGTTCATGAACTGTTCGACGGGAAATTTGTTTGTGTTCATTCGCTTAATAAATGAACGAACACGAACAAAAAACTTCGTTCGTTTAGTTAAACGAACGAATATGAACAGAGGCAGTGTTCGTTCGTTTATGTTCATGAACGTTCGGTAACGTGTTCCTTTATGTTCGTGAACATTCGGTAATGTGTTCGTTTATGTTCGATTGTGTTGATAGTTTATTAGGGTTTGTAGGATCGATTTCGGACAACCTGATAATCACGAGCTTTATCATTTAGAGTGCGGAATCCACTAAACGATGTTTGGACAACAAAAACGACAAGAAACAATGATAAACGAAATATCAAACACACACGAATACGGTTAAAAAGGTTGTTCTTGTATTGAAAACAGAGCTCGGGTGTTACAAGACGATCACAGACCCGAAATCTTAGGGCAGGGTGCTTGGAAATGTGTGATGTGACAACTGAAATGATTAAGGCAATAATTGGAAGCTTTTATACTTCCCCTAGTCGTCCAGGGCCCAAGGGGCGACTAGGAACTAACCAAGCGACTACGAGGGGCGACTAGCAAGCTAGTCGCTTTGCTACCCAGGCGACTAGCAAGGCTAGTCGCCCCTTTTCAGTCCTAGTCGCTAATTTCACAAAAAACAACCCATAAACACTCTTAAACACATCCAAGCATCCGTACAAACACCAAAACGTCATCTATCCTAGGCTGGGGACATAGTGTACTAACGGACTCCCCCTTGGACCTAGCTAATATGATTACATAAAGACATAAACTTCAAAACCTAGCTAGTATGATTACATAAAGAAATAAACTTCAAACAAAGCAAACAATTATTCAAACATTCTAAACAAACATAAAAAACAGACAAACAAAACAAACTGCAGCAGCTTCATCTTCAAGTCTTCGAAATCCTGATCCTGGTGAGCTTTGACCAATCGCATCCAGCATGTATCTTGTAGGCATGGCAGAAGCGGATCACGCACTGAAACTTTATCACTTGATCGGCTTCTGACTGGAGGTGTTGGATCGAATACAGGAACAACATCTCAACATCTTTCTCTGACAGGTTGCTCGGCCACATAGGATCCCAGATCCTTAGCTTCCTGCACATCTTCGGAGCATTGTCGATTACGATCACTGCTTCCGTCGTGATCGAATCATAATGCCAGAACCAGAACTTCGGTGTGAAGTCCTGTTCTATAGGAGCGATCGGTATCCTCGACATACACTCAGGAGGCTTGATCTTGTGCTGCCATATCAGTTGTTTGGTGATGGGTTACAATTCCTTAGTCTTGTAGGACTTTGGATACTGAGGTGTAAAGGTCTTCCAACAGTCATAACTCTCTCTTTTCAAGATGTTGAAGAAGCACTCGAATCCGGGGCACTTTTCATAAAAATATTAATTAACATATTTGAAATTTTAAAATAATAGTTAATATTTATCTTTATTTAAATATAATTAAAAAAAGACATTTGGAGGGAAATCAAAGGGTGTGAAGGCCTCACATAGTACGATGTGGCATACTGTTGTCGGGTTTATACAAAAACCAGAGAAACTCTGGATAAATTTTTATAAAATATAAAACAAGACGAACATACATATTTATGAATGTACGTATAATTAAACTCCCAAAACATTTTACGATTTAATTTCACTAGAAACCGAGACATTCTCATTAGTTATTCATTTAGAAAATAAATATAATTTCTAAACTTTGTTTCCTCATAATAAAACGTCAAACATGACAATTCTTAAAGGTTTTGAGACCACCCGTAGTGGTATCAAGATTGGGCGGTAATGGGGCTTTTTGGCGCCCCTTCCGCAGCGGCACACCGCCCCCTGCCCGTTCAAATCATGAGGGGACACGTGGGGAGGACAACGGTCATATGACCGTTCAAATAATGTAGCCATTTAAAAAAAAATTAATCAATAATTCAACTATATATAATCAATAATAACACACTCACACCATCACACATTTTATAAAAACACACAACACACCACCTCATTTTATAAAACAAACACACCACACCAACTTATTTTTATAACAATTAAACCATGGATTTTGATTCGGATTTAAAACGTACACGTTTGGTTTATTTATGAAACTTTTCAATGTTTCATAACCACTGAATACTCCATTTATGGGATAAGTTATACGAGTTATAGGTTTCACTATGCCAGCCCGAAATAGATTTTTATGCCATTAGTTCAAGTTGGGATTTTGAACACTACATCATACCTCTATATTTTATACATGTATATGTACACGCAAACTTTCGAAACTAAACCAAGTCATGTCGATTCGTTCACTTAAATCACTTTAAGAATATTATTAGTTCGATACAAGTCTAGGTAGTTAGTAAAACCATCTTTATAACCAGTTTGCAACTAGAGTTATTTTCCGTTAGACTTTAAGATGTCCTTTACTTAGTAGGGCACAAGGTTAGTTAGTCAAAGTTTAGGCTTCATTTGCAGGCACTTTCTTAAATGACTTGTGCAAAAGTATTCAATATTTTGATTAACGACTTATGCATTTCCTAAACAATGTTGACAAACGAATTTCGACTCTCACATATGCAAAGTTTATGCCAAATCACACTAGTTTACATAAATAAATACGATTTTTGAACATGCATGAGTTGTCTCTAAGAGCTAGAAGTCCTTATTCATTTATGAGTACTAGATTGTCCTTGTTACACTTCTGAGGGCCAAAGGGTCCTTGCCACTCTCGACTGAACAGTGTGGTCCTTGCAGCTTTTCCTTACTATAACCAACTGCTAATTGACATTGTAGTGTATGTACAATTTTGCGAGGCATTTACTAGCTTGTGGTTAATTATAGGCTCTTGCAGAGGTTTTCATAAATTTTTCAAGGAAATGGCTTATGTTTTTAAGCATTATAAGGAAACGATTTTTATATTGTTCTAAGGGAATGACTTATGTTTCTAAGCATTCCAAGGGAACGGTTTTGCATAACTTTTCTTAAAATATTATGGGGAATACTTTATCGGGATTCCAAGGTAATGATTTCTATATTTCCATAAATACTCAATGGAATGACTATCAAGGATTCCAAATAATGTTTTACGTTTTTTCTCAAATAATATTTCAAGTAACGATTTATAAGCTTTCTCAAACAACTTACAAAATTTTTTTAGTTATATATTTCCCGTTGCGTTGTTGGGGTGTGACAAAATCGCATGATGCGCCCTTATGTGCACATTTTTTATGAAATCAACCACTATAGAGTAAAATTGTACAATATGCTTAATAAACTTGTACAATGAACTCATGAAGTTGTTAACTGAGTGACTGCATAGATTATTGTATTTTATTGCATAGGGTACTTATAAACATAAGTGTTAAAGGTTCAAGGTTCCTTAGAAAATAAGATTATACTAGTACTTGTTTATTTATAAAGTCCTATTAATTTTTTTTGCTGCAACTAGCAACATATGAGCCAACATATGATATGCGTTTAGATGATAAAATAGGTGATGTGCCATAATTTACACATGTTTTACATGTGCATTAACAGGGCCGGTTAATAGAGGGTTCGGGGAGGACTCCCGGCCCGGGCCCAATTTCTAGAGGGGCACAATAAGTATGGTTGGACTGTGTTCACTAAAAATACTTTCGATTTGTGTGACGGTTAAAAACCTGTAAGTGATGTTAAAGAGGTGTGAAGAAGATGAAGGGTAGTTAAGTAAAATCCAATAAAAAAGTCTAAATAGTTTGTCAATGTCATTTTCTGGGTGCTACACAACTTCTTTTCATATGATTTAGTTTAGTTTTAAAATATAGTACAAACTGCAGTAGACAATAATTTAGTTTTCGAATGCTTTTATCAGATTTTTCACATTTTTATTATTTTTCACTTTGTTAATTTACTTGATTTGTGTCCCCGTCAAAAAAACAATCTGCATTCGTTACTGTATATGGGTGGGTTAAATGAGGGAACCTTAAAACAGTGAGAAAAATTTGTTACTTTGTAATAGGCCCATTATAACTCAAAAATCTAAAACTCAAGCCTATTAGGCTTTTTGCACACTTATGTAACTTAACCATTAGTCCATTAGCCAATACTCATGAAACCTTAGCCAAGTTAAGTTAAAAAAAAAAACTTTGCGGATTAGTGATGATAACTATCGAAAACGTATTGTTGGAAAAATAAACTGTGAAGAATTGATTCATCGGGGCACATAATTCGTGGCTCGGCCCGGGCACATAAATTCTCAGGGACGGCCCTGTGCATTAACTATCCTTTTTGCACTAAAATCATGCTATTATCATAGGAAAATAGGACTAAATCCTTTATAATTGATAAATGCAGGTTTTTGAAGATAAAAAATAAAAAGGAGTAAAAAAGGGCACATTTACGGGATGAGCGGAGAACAAGCTTCTCAAAAGAAGACAAAGTTGTGGCCAGTGGGACAAAAGGTACATGATACAACAACCTTGTCTCCCATATGCAAGGTTTTGAACCACAAGGAAGAGACAGCTCTGCCTCAATTTAATAAATATTATTTATTTATAAATAATATTTAAACACTCTTCTTGCCTATAAATAAAGGCCTTCACCTCTCATTTGAGATATCACTCATTTCACTTCTTTCTCTCACCAGTGGGCTCTCTAGCCCTCAAATCATCCTTCTAAGGTTCTTGAGTGACCTTTGAAGCTTGAGATCACTTCATAAACACTCGTTGTAGCCTACCATCAAGAGAGAAATCCTAACACCCCTAGAGATCTTCATCCAACCCTCCTCATGATTTCTTGTAAAATCCGCTTTTATGAGTTCGTTGTAATGTCAATTCTTGGCTAAATTTCTAGGGTGAAGACTATCTTGGTATGAATTTATATAGTTTATGTTTAGTTTAAGTGATGTTCTGCATTCTTGGTAATTCCTTTTACTCTTTGTTTGTTTGATGAATTAAGTAATTAATCAACTTAGTATTTGGTCTTGTGGGTGTTTTGGTAGGAAGTGGAGGGACATATGAGTCTACCCGTGGCGTGTAAATACCCGCACACTTGTAAGCTAACCATTAACTCTACGTGTAGAGATTAGCCAATTTGTGAGTGTAAACATTCACACTTTGTGGTTTATCCTCAACTATCAAAACTTCACTTAGGGTCGGTACGGTCTATATACTTGGCTTTGATGATAAGCCAAGATTTGGTTGAGCGACTTAGCTACATGGTCTATGTGTTAGCTTTGGCGCAAACCAAAAATTGGTGAACTCGTGTTAGAAGTAAACGGTCTTTATTTACTTCTATTATTATATTACCACACAATTAATAATAGATCAATCACTCTTCGGTAAATTAATTATTTCAAGTAAGGGATGAGCGTACGTAGGAGGCTGCGTCGCCTTTACCATAGCAAGTGGTAGCTTGTTAGCTGCTCCGGCCGTTGGCAAGTTATTCACAAAAGAAAAAAGTAGTCGGATGTCAATATCGCAACTTTAAGAAGTGTGTTTTTTGGGGTTGGACGCGCCCAATCTTGGGTGCTACGTCCCTCACAGCTGAGAGGTGAGCTTACCGGCACGGGAGACCCTCACAATAACAATAAAAAACACAAATCGTTTAGAAGTTATAGTGGATATGCATAATTTGGACATATAATTTGGACACATCATTTAACTAGATATTTATTATTAGTTCATACCAAGACAAGTCGGATCCCGAAGTAACACTTTCATTTGGTTATTGGTTGTCTCGGCTATTTTTGTTATCTTTATCCTTATAAACTTTTTTTTTCCTAATAACTTAAAAGTGAGTAATAAAAGTCGTCTTTGGATTTGATACTCGGTTCTTGCTCTTTCTATACTACACTCGATAGGTACGCTTGCCTATTGTGTAAGTTTCAGATCATTAAGCAACTATCGTTTTATTTATAAATTTAAAACTTGGTAGCGTTTTTGTAAAACTCCACTCTCCTTAAAGGTCTTAGAAGTATCTTTAAAAACTCACTAAAACACATACATTAAGGGGCAGGTTTGTTTTATATCAAAAGAAAGCAAGGATCACGACCCTGTGTTTGATGTTCTTCAAGATAACATGTACGATAGTTGTAAGTCCAAGATTCTCTTACACGGTATCAAACAACAAACAATTGAGTGCGGCAAACAAGATTTAATAGCAAGATAAACAAAGAAGAATGATTATATTCACCAAGGTGCACACAAGTTCTAAGACTCGTTTGGTACACCGAATTGTAGACACCAAAGAGAAAAAAAGCAAAAGAAGTAGCAACATTAAAATAACCTAGGAACCCCATATTTATAGTTACTAGGGCCGGTTTCTTGTACATGGGCCTACGAGGCCGTAAACCCAACTAACAACTAAGCCCAAAATTAACTAAGAAGTCCAAAACCACTAAGACAGATGCAAACATCACTAGACATGGTCTTACAATAGTGTATTGTATCTACTTGAGATTTGTTAAGCGGGTGGGGTGATACAAATATTATATATTAAGTTCTTAAATAATTGGAATTTGTCAAGCAAGCACCACCACAAATAATTGTTATCACCGCTTTAAAAGTTAGCATAAACATATTCTAGCACCATCTTCTACGGTCTTTTTATTACCACTAATTTTCTGTTTCTGGTTATCGCATAATCACCTTTTAAACATTGGGGTAATATTTGTTTCTAATTTTGCAGTGGCATTAGGGGAACAATGAGGTTAGGTTATATAATTGGGATGCCACGAACAATCCCGTCTTTGTACTATTCAAATAGGAGGGGTTAGATTATACAGACGGTCCACTCAAGTTTAACCAGATGGTTGTTATTGCTCCTCAGATGGTAATGGCCATTCAAATTTGATTAGCATGCCATCTTTTTACACTAAGGCAATATAAACCTGTTGAGGGACTTTCACAAAGCTTACATTTTGAGGTTTATAATGTAGTAATGGATATTCAAAGTTGTAATGACTTCTTATATGACCCCTTCGGCAAGAGTTTTAATGCCATGACCTGGTCGGTAAGACATAACCCGAACCGACAGCCTTCGTGTTCAACCTACAAACACAGTTCCATCTTTGAAAGCATCACTATACTTATCCAAGTCTTCATCGGGTATGTGAGGAAGGAAAATACATGAAAATTGCTGCTCCGAACCCTCTAGCATCATGTTGTCAGTTTCATTTAAAGAACCTTTTCAACACCGAGACGATATAAAGTCGTTGATGGACTTTTACAAAGCTTACACCTTGAGGTATACGTAACCTAAACATGCGGTCTTCGTGTTTCAACTACAATTACAATTCCATCTTTGAAAGCATCAGTAAATCTATCAAGGTCTTCATCAGGTATTTGAGCAAGGGAAATGCATGTCAATTCCTGCCTCGGACCCTCTAGCATGACATTATCAAATTTCATGGATTTCATATATGTCATCATTCGGCTTTCTAACCTCGAGAATGAATAAGTTGGTTTGTGAGGGAACGACTATGTAATTATTCCGAATACACCCGTGGCAAATACGGGCTTCCCTTGGTAGAGACCAACTTTGAGCAGACTGTATATCATTAGGTTGGGCCAAACAAAGTTGAACCGCAGTTTCTTGGATTTGAACCACCAACACATCACTGATAAGACTACATGTGAAACTTTATACATAGGATAGGAAACCAAGCAAATAGGTTAATTCAGTGGCTCCTTCAGCTGAAAGAGTGATAAGAATCAGTTATAACAGTGATCATCAGGATTCCCGTGGGGGTTTCTATATGAGTATTCAAATCTACACCGACTCGGATACCTCTTAGTGAGCATTTGGGCTCCATCCCACAACAAAAAAAAAATGGTTCATGGTTATCGTGATCCACAAGTCACGTATCTAAAATTGGTGGCATTATTTCAATAGAACTTGTGACATTAAATTTTATTTGTCCCGTGGTGTGCTCTTCTATGAATTTAAATACTGTATCGTCACCTTCTTGTACAAATTGCAATCATCAAACTATTTTCAGTCCATGAATGGTTGGTAAATGTAACTAGACTTATATATGAAATATCAATGAGCTTTGTTTCATGAGGAGTCGACTATTGGGGAGTTCTTTTTGTTGAAAATTCGTTTAGAGCCCATGATCTTGTGTAAAAATATATGGGAGTTCTTTTTATTTCGTTTAAAGCCGAATCCTGAAATAGAGCTGCTTGGATGTGACTGTGCTATTTGAAGTTCTAAGAATGAGTGTGTCGGATGTGTCTTAGTGTTCCGTAGGTTTCTGATTATTTATGGAACTAGTAGATAAATTAATCAAATTAGTACTTTTATGTGCAAAGCTGAGAGACGTGCTGTGAAGCTAGGTAAGACCTGATAAGTCCCTTTCTTTGTACACATTTCTGTGTATCTTTTCACTTGAGGAAACATACCATACACATGAAGGTTGGTTTTTGGAATTTGTTTTATACTTTTATTTGTATCTTCTATTAGGAAATGACAATTTATTTATACCAGGGTGAAATGATTGTGAAACCAAGTAAAATATAACTATGAATCTTCTATGGCAGTTGGCGTGGATAAATTATAGATTATCACAATGTAGCATCACTGGGTTGTGAGTAATTACTCTTATGTATTTAAAATCTTTTTAAACCATGTCATCTCACATAACATGTGTTGGATGTACGTAGGCTAATCGTTTATGCTTGATTTGCAGTGAAGGTCTATTCACAATTAATTTAATAAAGAACATTTGAATCGATCGAGAACTCATAACAATTATCGAAACTATAAAGAATTAACTAGTATCGAATGAATAAACTCAGAGCCTTTAAGCCATGTAGTAGCTAACAAAATCCATATCTAATCCAAAGAGAAACGAATGACAATCGAATTACACAGATTTGTAGTTTACCAAAATTTGAAAATAGTCCCTACATATACTAAATTACGTAAGTAGTGGTATAACCTTAAACCAACCAATCATTGGTATAAAAAACTCAATGTCTAGTTTTATAAACAAGATTGCAGCATTCCCTAATGCATTACTTATCATAAAGAAAAACTTTGCTCTTATCTCACCCTCCCAATACCGATCTAGATCTTACTAAGTATGCATGTTTACTAGTTTATGGAGCAGAGCAAGTAGATTGCATTTATTACTCTACTTTCAGGTTTCAACCCCTAATTTTCAAAAAGTATTCTGGATATTTGTGCAGAAAAATGCTTGTAACTATATGACCTGATTCATAAAAATGAATAGCAGCTGCCAATTACTCATAAAAATGCATGCATCCACACAAAATAGCATTGTCGTTGGTGACCTCAGCACTACTAGACTATATCCAGTGTTGTAGAACTCGCTAGGCGCTAGTCGGTCGGTGAGGTACGACTAGGGATTAATCGGGATTAGTCAGGATTAATCGGATTGGATTTTTATATATATTTTACCAAATTTATACATATATAATGCTAATTTCATACCTTATATGTATAAATTTAGAAGTTTAAGGGCCAAATATAAACTAGTGAATATAGAGGGAGGGTTAAATATTAAAATACCTAAACTTAAATAACCCTAATCACCTCCATCGTTCACCATATCCCGTTTTTTCCTCCCCATTCATTCTATCATCGTACAGAACCATCAGACGCAACTAGGGTGCATGGAGTTTCATTGATTTTGCTTCTAAATCTTGGTTTATCATCCAATTTCGAGGTATGAACTTATTTTATTTGATCGATTTGCTCCAGTTTTGACCCATTCGAATTCATTTTTTTTACCTAATTTTGAGTTTTTAGGTCTGATTAGAACCGATTTGGGGCAATTAGTCGGTGATTAATCGTGACACCGATTAATTGAGTGATTAGCCCAAAATTAATCAGTAAAGTGAGGACTAGCGATTAGTCACTGGTTAATCGGTGATTAATCGAGATTTTTACAACCTTGACTATATCAACTGATTAGCTAAACGGGTTCGCTTGCCTAACCCAAAATTGACCCGAACCAGCTTATACTAAACTAAAATCTGTGAATTTCGTGCTATGCATGTGTTGTGTCATAAATTCAACTCCTACACAAAATATAGCATAACTATATAGTTTAAAACAACATGGACCTTTGTAGCATCTCAATTAAAATATCCAAATCTCATAATTTACTTGGATGCAGGGCCGGATACGTTGGGTCTTCAGGTTGGCGCGAACATGAATTTGGTGAAACATTAGAAATCAGTGCTGGATGCTTTTAGGGAGAGATTGTCTATTCGGAAAACAAATACTTTGCCGTACGGTGGCTGGTTGACGCTTACCAAATCGGTCTTAAGTTCCCTTCTTACTTACTACTTTTCACTATTTAAGCCCCCTCTTAAAAGTAATTAAGCAGTCAGAAAGGATGAGAAGGAAGTTTCTTTAGGGGACTACGTCGGAACATGTAACAGCCCAAGGTAACCCGTACCAAGATATTGTCTGCTTTGATAGCTTGCACGCCCTCAGGCGCCTGCCCTCACAGGTTTAAAACATGTCATGATAGTGAGGGTGGCCACTCTCTTATAAGGAGTTTCGTTCTTCGTTACACAATAAATATGGGATCTTGCATCCACTCCCCCTAGGGAGCCCAGCGTCCACGCGGGCGCACTGGCGCACCGATCCGGGCCCCAGCTCTGATACTGTCTGTAACAACCTAAGGTAATCCGTACCATGATATTGTTCGCTTTGCCACATCTCATGGATTCAAAACACGTCATCCTTGCCCAGGGACCATGCTAATCTTCTTTGTATAGTTCCAATTTTATCAGATGCCCATTTGGTTTTGACACACACATATATACCATTCTTTTACTTTAAGAAAACCTTTGAAACCTTATGTTTAGAACGTTTCATTTTAATCTCTCAAATAGCTTGCAAACTTAAACACAAACATAATCTAAAACAAGTAAGGAATTAGGATCTTACTACTAGCAAAATGGCTAGGGAAGACACCAAAATCCCTAAGTTTAGATGAGGTTTAGGGTGTGATATTCCAATTCCAGGCTCCTAACTTCAATAAATACTTGAATCACACTTAGTTTGATGTTGTTTTTTAGTATTAGAGGCTAAAAAAAGAAAAGGATGGGTGTGTTTAGGAGTTCAGCCGTGAGCTTCTAAGGAAGTAAGAAATGGTTTTGTTTTTTGATCAAAATCTAAATCTAATCCTTTTTATAAGGCTATGGGGTGTGGAGACATGAAAAAGGTCATGTCTCCATGCCATGTAGGATGCCACATTACCAAAGTGGTGTCTCAACATTCTTGAGACATGAGTGGGGTGTGGAGATATGAAAAACCTATGTCTCAAACATTTATTACTTTTTGCCCATTACCCAATGGTTTAAAAAAAAAACCAAGAAATTATGCCATTGGTCCGTCCTTTATGTCTGGCCGAGAACGGGGGGGGGGGGGGGGGGGGGTTTGGGACGGGGCTTAGGGGTGGTGTAGAGGTGTGGGACGGGGCAAATATTGGAGGACGGGGGTGTGAGGACGGTGTAAGAATACATTTATATATTCTATTATGTGGCCCTTATAATCATTTATTTAATAAATGATAAATGACTTAAATACCCCTATTGGTTTAACTGGTTTTTATGTGATGGACGTAATTACCCTTAACCATAAAATAGGGTTTCCCCTTGGGTGTATAAATAGAGGTCATTAGGAGAGATTAGAGGCTAATGAAACACCATTACTCTTAACCCTAACTCTTCCTCCTCTCCTCTCTAAAACTGAGATCTCTGATCTCCTTAAGCCATCCTAACTATACACCCTAAACTGGAATCCGATCATCCTGTAGATCATGAAGTATTCCCTCTCAATGGTTACCGGCTAATAAGGTACATATCTGATTTATTATTATATTTATGTATTATATTCAAAGAATTGATCAACATGTGGTATCAGAGCATATGTTGATTACATCAATTTTGCATAATTAAATTGCAAATAATAAATCAAATAATGTTTCCAAATATTGAAAAATTAATGAATGTCCTTTCTGGATTAATGTGTGGCTAATAAGATTCTTGTCTATTAGGCTATAGGGTGTGGAGACATGAAAAAGTTCATGTCTCCATGCCACCTAAGATGCCACCTCATCTACCACCATTTTTCTCTTACTTGAGACATGAGTGGGGTGTGGAGACATCACAAGGTTCATGTCTCTTGCATTATTTAATTTTTTTTTTTTTTTAATTTTAAACAATTTCTTTTATTTTTCTACTTCTGCCTTGTATTATTATAAAAGAATTGTCCACCACAAAAGTACTTCACAAATTGTAGCAAAAGAAATAAGATAATAAAAAAATTAAGGCTTCTCACTTTGTCCTTTTCAAATGTCTAGAGCCACCCACCAGAAACCAATCTCTGTCACTTGAATATTATCTTCCTCCCCTCTGCAAATCTGAAACCCACCCACCGGAAACCATCCGCCACTGCTACCACCACCACCATCGGAAACCACCTCCTCCCCTGAAACCCTCCTCACCAGAAACCCACCCTCCTCCTCCTCCTCACCGGAAACCCACCTCCTCCTCACCGGAAATCATCATCATCATCATCTGTCTGGGAGCTGTTGTGTTGGGGGTGGGAGCCGTTATATAACGTTCATATCAAAAAAAAAAAAAAGAAGAAAAAGAAAAAAAGAAAAGAAAAGCTCTGATTGGATCGTCCTTTTCGTTCCAGGGGAGACGGGGGAGACGGGGGCAAGGGGGGCGGTGTAGCATTGTTGAGACGGACCAAAAGTGGAGGACGGGGGTGGTGCCCCGTCTCCATACCGGGTAGCCTTATTGAAACGCACGAAGAAAAAAAAAGGTAATTGATTTCAAGATGATGTTTTTGGACACTGTGCATATTTTCGATTAATAAATAAAAAATAATGATTTCGAAACCTTTGTTTTATTAAAATACTTTGATTTATTAAAGTATTTTTATTTATTAATTGAAATTTTAATAATAAATCTGCTAATAAGTATGAACATTTCTTGTATGTTTATGTGACTGTTCATAAAATTCATCCTAATATTTGATGAAAATCACCATATTTTGGTGAGAATTTGATTTTGATTATGTTTCCCTTAATTTAGGAATTACTTTATCTCCACGTTTTGACTAAATCAAATTTCAAAATAAATTTTGGATATACTTAATATCCCTAAAATTTGGAAACATAATCAAATTCCTAACTTATAGTATTGATTAGATTTAAAGTTCTCCTATTATTTGTTCTCTTATTAATATTTTCGAAAGGGAGTTCTCAAACAGGTTTGCGGATTTAAGGTTCACGGATAACCAGTTCTCGGTTTCTGTTCCCGAAATAAATAAAAAAAATTCGAGAACCTAAACCACAACCGAGAACCTAAGAATAAAATCGAGAACCAATACGAAATCCGAGAACCAACACTAAATTCGAGAACTCTTGTATTTTCGAAAACTAATTTGTTTTTTTCGAGAACCTAACTGATTTCCGAGAACCTAAGGCCACTCGAGAACTAGTAACTTTTCTGAGAACTAGGAACAAGGTCGAGAACTAATTATTTTCTCGAGAATCTCCTTGTTGTTTCTCGGGAACTAATTGTTTTTCCAAGAACCTAATTTCCACCCGAGAACTCAATTTTTTACCGAGAACTATGACAAGTTCGAGAACTAACCATTTTCTCGAGAACTTCCTTGTTTGCGAGAACTAACTATCTTTTCTCGAGAACCTCTTTTCCCGAGAACTAAACCTACTTTCCCGAGAACTGGTAATCTAAAATTTTCTCGAGGTTCGCTATTAATTAGTTTATTAGTTTTGAAAAACCTTAACTAATATGTTTTCAAAACCTAAATCAATAAACATTTTGCTTCACTTTGATAACACTTAAAAGGTCCCACTTCTGCCCAAAGGTGATGTGCTACCTTAACATAGTTATCTAAGTCTAACTAAGCATACCATATTAGTTTTTCCTAATTAACAAGAATGTCTCACTTCTGTCCAAAGATGATGTGTTACATTCATGTCTTGTAGAACTAAATTGTGCCTAATAAATTAAGTGTCTCACTTCTGCCCAAAGGTGATGTGCTACACTTAATTGCACATCTGGCTTAAATGATTTCACTTCTGCCCAAAGGTGATGTGCTATTGTTTAAGTAGAACTTTTAATTAATCTATTATATTTTGGTGTTTATAATAGATGTTATCACATCTTCATCAAAACAACGATCCTCACATATTAATGATCCTTCATTAATATAATGATCCTAATTTGTGTCTGCCTTACTTGAATATCCCATAACAAATCACTCTAATGTTCTTCTTAAAGGTTATATCTCAAACTAACTAATCCACTCTTATTCCAAAACCTACTATGATTTGCTCTTATTGAGTCTCGATTATCCCTTAAGACATGACACTCCTGCTAATTTTCTAATGAACTAAAATTTTATTTTCATTAAGAAGTGGGATAAGTCAAATATAATGTCACTTATGGTAATCAAGAACTCAAATTAATGATTGCTATCAGGGGAGCTATTAAAAAATTCTGAAATTCCTAAGACTAATTTTATTTCTATGGAAGAATCAAAAGAACTCTTAAAGAAGCATGCAATAAATCTAACTCAAATAAAAGGTTAAGTACATTCGTGAATACATCATAATATTGAACAACATGGCCCATTAAACTAAGGGCTTATTCATGGAATCAATAATGATTTTCAGTGCGTTATACAATAACTTTTCCATTAGTACGATTAGATGCTTTATGAATCAACTACATCACTCAAAAGTACCAAAGGAAAATGAGTGTGTTGATAGCAACATACGTACAGGAAAAGAAACGCCTAAAACTGAAAAATTAGATGTTATTTACCTTACTGTCACTAAAACTTAAAAGTGGAAGATAACTTACAATAGAGAGGAAAGTTTTAAAGTCCGGAAACAAAATACAAGTACTACTTCCAGCTCTAACTTCTCCAATTGGATATCTCACTGCAAAACTATGCCATTAGACTAGGCACAAGCAATGAGACAATCCATAAGCCAAGGAAACAGCTGGCTAAGTTAAGTAGTAGAAATCAATGATATTTGACTCCACAGATATAAATATTCCAATTAACACATGATTGTCGAGTCTAGTTCTATTCGTTTCCTTAACAGATTTCAACAAATACTTAAGATGAGAGTAAGTGGCAAATTTAATGTTAAGGTTGAAAGAACCATTAATAACTGATCTTTGTATTAGGCTTTATGATACCTTACAATATTCTGGAGATTACTCAGAATTTTAGTATCAATACTAAAGTCAAATTTTGACAGTTATGAGTTTTATGACCAAAACAAAGTCACTATTAACTTAAACTCTCATATTATTTGTTGTCCTATTTGAACAGAAACCTTATAAAATAGAACA
Organism: Ambrosia x helenae; assembly: GCA_030844895.1. Taxonomy (NCBI): domain Eukaryota; kingdom Viridiplantae; phylum Streptophyta; class Magnoliopsida; order Asterales; family Asteraceae; genus Ambrosia; species Ambrosia x helenae. The sequence continues at coordinate 268,706 of JAUTDX010007332.1, forward strand.
AGATGATACATACATTTTCACAACTTTGTTATCATGAAAATGAAAATTTAACAAAGGATAATGAGACTTATACATTTCATCCATTAAGACCAAAATTTTTCATGAGCAATCATGAATAGGTTAATGAAGGATGATTTGTTATCAAATCTTATTCTTAGTGACTTTAAAGCATGTGTTAAATGCCCTAAAATTTAAAATGGCAGAAGGAATAAATGGGTTTCCATCATATGGTATAATTAACTAACATTAGTGGAGCTTAGAAAAAATATCGACTTGTATCTAATCTGTTTCATACGGACCTAAGTTTTAAGAAATCAATTCATATATACTTAAAGGGTTTCCTTCTAAATATGTCCTTAAAATTTCTTATGAAATCTGGACAATAAGGAAATCAAGTATAAAAGATATGAAATATTCCCATTCACATGCATCGCTAAAACTTATCATATGGAGTTCCTAGAGACCTAAAAGATCAGTGGGAGTATTAAGTGTCCTAATTATAACTTGCAAAAGTTGCAAGAGGTAGGGGAAGTGACAATTTTGATCTTATCTCAAATTACACCTCTTGTATGACACTGCTCTATCACAACTTGTCTCCTTAAAATATAATGATACTCCTAATAAAGTTTCATTGATGCCTAACTATGGGAAGAGCTTAGATTTATTACAAAAACTAAAGTAATCCTCAATAAGAGAAACTAACAAAAACATCATTGAGTTGTTTCTCTATTAGAATCTATTGGTCTTCCAATCTTAGACCTTATGCATGCTAAGTTCCTAAAGATTTTAAGTTTAGTGGGAGCAGTAAAAGTCCTTATCATGACTTGCCAGAAGTACAAGAGGCGGGGGAGAGACTCATTAAATTCTACTCCGAATTTAACTCCGATTACACCTCTTGCACACCATACTGCACCAACTCTTATACACTTAGAAACTAATATTGCTCCTTATTTACCTAAGAATGAAAGGACCTAACCAAGAGCTAATTCATAAAATTGCATATGTATCCTAATAAACCCAATAGTTAACTCAGGAGGTCATATAGGTCTAAAAGGCCTACTAACTTTGATGATAAAGTACCTTACCTGACTGAAGTTGAAATGGATGTTTGGAAAGTTTATCGATCCTACCTCTTCTAATTACATCATCGGCATCAATTAAATCTTCTAAATGGGACAAAGCTATTATTGGCAAGCTTGATTCCATGAATTAGTATAACGTTTGGATTTAGTTGAATCACCTAAAGGTGTTCATAACTAAACTGAATCTGAATGGAAACGTTATCACACTAAAAGTATGATTGATTGCTGAGGGTTATACTCAAGAGGGAATAAATTAACAAAAAAACCTTCTTACTTGTCTTACAAAAGCTTTATTTGAGGATCATTACCGTCCTAGTAGCTTATAATAATTTAAGAGCTACATTAGATGGACAATTGGACAACTTTCCCTTACATTGACCTACATGTTCATATAATTTTGAAAGTTTTAAACTGAAGGTCTAGAACACTTAGTTTATAAGTCAATGAAATCCATGTATGGGTTGATGCAAGCATTTAAACATGATGAAATTATAATGCAATTCTTTTCATCAAGAACCAAGTGGATTAATACACCTACCTCAAGATGAGTGGGAGCAACTAATGCAAACTTGTCCTTATATAGATGACATTCTTTCAACAAGTATATGTTACATTAGTCAAATCATTGTTAGCGCATACTTTGACATAATGAGTCTCAGAGATACCTCTTATGTTATAGGAATCAAAATTCACCGAGATAATCTTAGACTCAACGAGACATTAGTTTCGTCTCTAAGCGGGTCCTTACACATGTAACATACAACATTGCTCTCATTTAGAGGCTAATAGGATAACTGAGATTATTACCTTATGCTTCATTAATTAGAAGCCTTATGTAAGTTTAAGTCTATACTCGTTTGGATATTGCTCATGTTGCTGAACACTAGACTCGTCTAGATTATTGTGAATCATCTAATAAAGTATTACAATATCTCTAAGAAACGAGAGACTATAATTTAAAGAAGATGTGAGAATTTAAAATAGTTGAATACTCTTATTCTAACTTTGTTGTATACAAAGAAAACAATATGTCAACTTCGGGATATATCCTTATTTCAGCAGACAAAACTTATCTCATGGAGGAGTCATAATGAACTGTTAACAACAACCTAAAGAATTATGACATAATATGTTGCTTATCACAACGCAGCAGTCACTAAATGTTGTTGGAATTTTATCAGTAGACTCATAATTTAAATAACTCCATCTAAATTCTCTATTGAAGACTTACTGTGATAAAGTCAGCTACCCTGTTTTCTCGAACAGTAACAGTTCGAGCGGAGCTGCATTAGAAATTCGATACGAAATTTATTGTTCACTTATTTTATGAATAAGTAGAGGAAACTAATTCTTTGTATCGAATTCATTCATGATATGCTTATGGATCCAATAACTAAAGGTCTATCACCCATAAGTCTCTCTAAGGGCCTATAATAGAGACGGGTTTTACTAATGACCATGTACAACTACATATTGCACTATGAATGGCTAATTATTAATTATTCCTCATCCGTTTAATATTTGTTTGTCTCTAAATACGTTCATGCATGCCTAAGGACGTATAGACACTAATTATACAAATTAACGTTAAGGGCTTACTTGTCATGATCCTAATGTTAAGATTTAAATTTGGGGTGTAGTATGATTAATGGGGGTCCTGAGTTGAATAACTGACTCAACGACTGTATTTCTCTGCTACATTTTCGGGTTTAAAACTAAAATGAGTGTTAACTCCTGATCAGGCTTATCTAATGCTCATAATAAATGATTACTCGGCCAAGTGGGAGAATGTAAGAATATATTTATATATTCTATTATGTGGCCCTTATAATCATTTATCTAATAAATGATCAATGACTTAAATACCCCTATTGGTTTAAATGGTCTTTATGTGATGGACGTAATTACCCTTACTTAAGCATAAAATAGGGTTTCCCCTTGGGTGTATAAATAGAGGTCATTAGGAGAGATTAGAGGCTAATGAAACACCATTACTCTTAACCCTAACTCTTCCTCCTCTCCTCTCTAAAACTGAGATCTCTGATCTCCTTAAGCCATCCTAACTGTACACCCTAAACTGAAATCCGATCATCCTGTAGATCATGAAGTATTCCCTCTCAATGGTTACTGGCTAATAAGGTACATATCTGATTTATTATTATATTTATGTATTATATTCAAAGAATTGATCAATAGACGGGACCATACCGGTTAGTCTAATAAGTTCCACATGTAGCTTAAGCCTGCTTAAGCTATGTTTGTTAAGGGTAGGAGAAAAGTCTCCTGTAGGGGGACAAATGGAAGGAATGGTGGCGGCACGAAGACAAACTACGAGGCTTTCATCCAATGGTTAAAACACTAAAATATATCACTTTAGTATACCAGCTAGAGTTTTTTGGGATTTATCGGGTCATTAAATGTGAGCATTCGGGGCACTAAATTAGCCTCAAATAATCTTCAACAAATATTAGTTTAGGTGTTGATAAATTATTTTGCCGCTTGTTAATTAATTTGCAAGTTATACGCGTACTGGGGCGCTACACGAACTTTATTATTTACCGGAAGATTTAAGTTTTGAGTTTTCAATTATAGTTTTAGGACTCCAAAATACTTATAATAAAAGTTTAATGCCATTTATTTAATATCCTGGGCATTCAGGATTAATTTGACTATTAATTGTTTACCAAGTATCACCAAAGTAGTGGCACCTGACTAGTATACTTTCACACAATTGCAACAGTTTTCTAATCAAACTAATGCAATACCATGCATCAAATGGAGACTATGCTATTCTCTACTGACGATATTAGTCCAAATAAATTATTTGTACTAAAACCAGTTAATTGTATATACTAATCACGAATGGAATTTTCTGATTTTTGCCGGATGTCACACACGTACCTAGAACTTTTGTTTATTTGTTTTTAAATAAAGTAAACAATTAGATGTAATTAAAATTTCATTAAAATTAAAAATATTACATAATTCAAAGTAAAAAATACGAAAATTCAAAGTAAAAAATACGAAAATTCAAAGTAAAAAATACGAAAATAAAATAAGACAATATAATAAAAAAAAATTAAATATCCTTAAGATGATCTATTGGCCATCATGTGTTTTGGCAATTCGCTTTTGCTTGACGGCACAACGGGTTTCTTCTCTTTCCGCTCTGGTTGTGTAGGACCGACTTCTTCGTTCAAGTCCAGCATCGACGTACACGTTGGGAAACAACTGTATGATGCACCTTGGTAATAGTTGCCACCTTCTGATGATTTTCTTCTCTTGCCGGAAGACCTAAAAAAATGTTTTAAGGGTATCTCAATTTTTTTATATCGTACATACATACAATGTATTTTTTTTTACTGCACGTTTATACAATCAAATACACAATAACAACTAAAATTAGTAACCGAACCCTAACCTAAAATCCAATTCCGTCCCTTTTGTGCTAGACAAATACAATTTGCACATAAACCCAAAATTCAAAAGTTAATAAGATAGAAAAAATTAGAAAAATACATTTGCTCATGGGCAATGGAAAAACTAGTGAGATACCCTTCCGTTGGGACGGGTTTTTTCGAATGGGGATTAGAAAGCGTGAAAGTTTATTAATTCATGTATATAATATCTCAAATTTAGTTATATAGCTGGCGCTTAGATAAAACGACCAACTTACATCTAAAACATACAATATTCAATACGGGTCGGTTTGGATAAAACAACCAACATACATATAAAACATACAAAATTCCATACGGGTCGGTTTGTATTAAATTATGGATAATATTGATACCGGTAACGATGTTCGGTTAGAATTCATAGGTTGACCCAAGCACGGCTCGTTTGACCCGAATTTTATTTATTTTGTTATTTCTTTCGCATTTAATATTAATTTAAAATTAAAATAATACAACAAAGTTACAATTTAATATGGAAAATGAATTTTATTGTTAAATTTTGTGCTAATTTCTTTTTAAGTTACAACTATAACAGAAATACCGACTAAAAATTAAGTCTAACATAAAATAGGTTAAACGGGTCAACTTGTTTGGATTGATCGAAACCCGACCAGTTTAGCTAAATGGATTGGCGGGTTCAACATGAAACTGACCCAAAACTATTTAGGCTAAACCCAAACCCGCAAATTTCATGTTAGGTTCGTGTCGTGTCGGAAATTCACACCCCTAACGTTAGCATATTAATATGAAAAATGAATCAATGTCGAAAAATCAACGGCACTATGTATATGCATTTAAGTGTATAACCCGTTTGACTCATTCTCCATTTTGACCAAAATTTTGACTTGAACCATTTGACATAAAATGCAAGTTGGATTTTTAAACTCACGAACATGCTTCAGCACCATCCAAATATTTTCTATTTGACATCTGAGACAAGCTTAAAAATATAAATATTTGTCACAATACAATAAACCTTACCGGTGTCCCAATATCATTGTAGATAAAAGAAAGTAAAAATACTAAATGGGTCATGTATTTATTTGTTTGACTAACGTTAGCACTTCAAAAGAAATGAGCATTGATATGTCAAAACCTAAATTGAAGAAATTATAGTACATGTATATGAGGCTTCTTCACTTACGGTATAGGTAGCAACACAATGCCTCCCCTATGCCCCCCCCCCCCCCCACCAACCAATCTAATGCTTATGTTCCTAAATGGCATGGATTCTTGGATTCTTGTAATTCAGACTTCACAGTTATAAGTTGAACGAACATGATTAATATGCTTATATAAGTATACAATATACTATTAAATTCTAAAGTCTACTGCAAAGTGCTTGATGTGGTCGGATTGAACACATCGGCACAGTTAAGAGAAGACATTGAATTTATTATTTTGTAGAGCACAAACATGTACCAAGCGAAATTTGCATTTAAAAAACAAAATTTAGATGGGAAATTAACTTAAAAAATAAAGCGACATATCATCAAAATGATTCTTTGACAAACATTCTTGCACCATTAGGCAAAATGTTCTAAATCAGTTTCTAGGTTTACAATTCATTTCACCATTAAGTAATAACCTATAGCTTGATAAAGTACCATAAGCCAAAATATAATGAAAGATCAACAGTTATATTTTACTTTAAAAAAGTGGACTGAGAATACACCAAAATAAGACTTGCCACACTAGATGAATCCTCCAGCAAGCAACCACCTCCAACTCTCCAGGTGCTCCCAGTGAGGTCCAAATATATAGATCCTAGCATTCAGAAAGACACAAAAACAACAAATGAACACCTTTGATCACCTTGCATGTGTTTGTTAGTGTGTGCACTATAATTAGTATTTGGAAGGAAAAGACGAACTGCTGTGTGTTGATATCAAGAAGATGGTTATCAGTAGACAAACAGCATTCTTTTTTCACAAGAAAGGAATATATACTTACGGTGTCCAGAGTGCAACCCGTGCAAGACACCACATGTACCCCGCCACATCAGCCACGACAACCACCCAAGCCGCGGAACCCGGTGTTACCCGACAACCACCCGCACTACCAACTTGCAACACACACATTCCCACACACAAACACCACCACCGCCTCCGGCTTGTTTCACCCTAGAACACTACCCGCCCCGCCCTACCCTAGCACTCGTAGTGGTGTAGCCGCTCGGCTACCTCCTACCCGATAGGGTACCCAAGACCCATTCCGTCCACCCTTATAATTAGCACCAGACTTCACCAAATCCTTTATTAAAAAGAATTTTTCAAACACATGGGGTGGATACATATTATAAGTACCAAAAGCTTAAAAAAATCATCAAAAAATCATGCTACTAATATGCTGAATAACAATAAAAATATGACAAAATAATGAATATATTACTTACGGCAATACCCCTAAGATTGGGAAAGCGACATTGCTCTTACTATTTAGATTTCTTTTCGATTCCTATTTAGGGGAAAGCGGTTGTAACATTGGCGTCAATTGCCCTACGCTAGAATCACTGGCCTTGTAGTGAAATGTCACTGCTGCTGTGCTGTAAATAGAGACTCAATTGAGTAGTGAGTTTAGAAGATTAATAAATGATGTCACCTTAAGCTGATTTATAGTTTAAAATGCTTTAATCATGTGTGATGGTGCTCCTACCCTACAGGAAAATGAAAATCAAGTTATGCAGCCAATACATAAAATTAAAATTCTGTTAATCTGTTAAGTGTTTAACATAAACATTGATGTGTAACTTAATTAGTTAAGAATTTATGAACTAAAAATTTTACCACCAAGTTCTTCTCCTCTGTTCATAAAAAGGGTGAGTATGATCCTTTGATAAGAAGATTCTTCTCAACACCAATTGAGGTTACAAAAAAACACCCATAAAACTTATCAAAGATCCTTACAGATGTACAGTTTCAACTCAATTATGAGTTTGAGATATTTGTTTCAGAATCTACAAAAAAAAAAAAAAAAAAATTAACATAGATACATTCACAAAAATGTCAAAAATCAAATAACTTAGAGAAATCTACAAAATTCGACACTTGGGAGTGAGGTACGAACTAAAGAATCGCTTAAATAATGTAACAAAAATAGTTGGGACAAAATAACTTACTCTTACCTTTGAACCTGCTTCTCAAATTTCAGCATTTAGATAATGTAAAAGAGCTTCAAATTGTGGTCGTATCAAATCATCAACATAGAATAGGAATGAGAGAGTTTTATAAAGAGAAAGAATGATCTGGCGATGTAAAGGAGAGAAAGCTTAGGAAGGTCTGCTTGGATTACACAAAGCCAATGAAGGCCTATATAGGTAGGAACATGGGTTAGTGGACATCATGGGTAGCACTCATGCGAGAAAAGGGCATAAGCGGGTAACCGTCTAAGGAAAAAAGAAACCGCCAAATTTTTGTCATAACCACCATATTATTGTGGCTGAGATTAAATCTAAAAAATAACCACCCAATTTGAATGGTCTAGATCATCCCAAAAACGGTTACAATCGTTAAAAGTGACGGTTTCATACTTGGTTAACAATATAATAATAATTGACCAGTTTCAACCTGAACCAGCTTTGAATAGTTCCCCACCCTGCCTGACCCCAAACCACCAACATCTTGGCACCTATAGGCTTAAGACAATATAAAGAAATTGAAGGAAAAATAGACGATTAGATAACTATATAACTAAATTCAATGTGGAGATTAATAGAATTAATTTCTTGTACCTCAATTTGTCGGTTCGTTGGATCTTTTGTATGAACATTGTCGGATTACATATATTTATTAGTAAAAACTAAAAAATATTGTTCTCTGAATAGTAGACAAAGCCACATATTTACATTTTGTTGCATCCTATGATATCTAGATATATTGTGGGTCCCATTTATTGTTAGCGAATGAGACCTACAATAATAAAAAAAGGTCTTTATTAGATGTCATTTACTTGTTGCAAGTAAAGAGTAAACACGCTAGTCAAAAGTGTGATCATAGAACCCAAATCAAGCAAATAACACCAACTAAGAAGAATGAATGAATTAAACTTTTATGAAATCTTTTGATATGGGAACCGTTATAGAAAATATTTTACATGTTTCATGAAACCTTACTAAAATTGACAAAATGTAATAAAGAATCATGACTTACATTTAAGACTAACTGGGGAATCCTACTGCCATGTGTATAGTAGCCATCGACAATCGTTAACATCAGCCATAAGATGTATAAAGTCCACCATTATTCTGCAAAACTGATTTCATCAGCCATGAAATCAAATACAAGATCTCAAAAAAAAATTCTGTATCTGTGAGATAAATAATCAGTTATCATACTTGTATAAAGTTGTGTAAACATACACTTGCGCCAAACCGCTTGGTGTCTGAAGGCATATATAGTGGGCCAAAAATCCTCCATAACCAACTTGACATAAAAAAAAATCCAAATATGACAGTTGTTACACAAGACACTGAATTTTCAACAAACAGTTGAAATTAAGTAATAGCTTACAGAATATGATACTGGCCTAGGCTGGATAACAGTCTTTGTCTTTGCTATCTCACAAGGTGACTTGTCTTTTGAAGAATCATTAGTATAGACAGCTACAGCAAAGGCTGAACCATTTATGCAGCGAATGACCTTGCTGACCTGTAAAAAATTTCCATAAAAATCGTCGAATTTAGAAACTTTTGATAATAAAGAAGTAACATCCCAGAGTAAATAGACATAAAGACAGACAGACATGAAAGTTCCTGCAGAAGACCCGTTAGTTGGGTCCATTCTAGCTCATTACTCGGTATCAAAATCCACATTCCACTCCACTTATTTTCAGCCCCTAACCGTGACAACCCATTAGCCACTGTCATATTCCTATATTTAGCTTTAACTTTAATATAGAGAAGATTGAATCTGACCATTAAAGGTTCATTTCCTAACCACTTATCTATCCAAAACATGGTATTTTGCCCATTGCCCACAATCAGCTACCACTAGTTGTGGTCATTTTAGCACTTAATTTCAACACAAGATGCCACTAATTGCCAAAAAAATGAAAAAAAAAACTGTTTATGCACATTAAAAGTGCAAATCTTTCAATTACTCAAGGATGTTTATGAAGAAAGAAAAGTATCATCTTCACAAAGAATTCAAGGACAAATACAAGATATCAAAAAGGACTAACACTCTAAAAAAAAACGAAGGCCAATAACTTATATAAAAAGAAATTAAAAATAATGAGGATTATAAGATTCAAACCAGGGTGACATAAGTGAAGAGACGATGTAGTTACTGATACAACCATGTCTTCTTTTGTTTTGATCATGTAAATTAATTAGGGTCATCGTCACTGGGTCCGCTCATGCAAGTGACAAAGGCCTCATTCATCTCATCACTAGTCCGTTTTGTTTCTAATTCTATAATGTTCCAACATAGAGTTTGTCAATAACCTGTGAATACCATATAAAATGTCAAATTAAACTTTTAAAGTAGTGAGGACTTAAGCAAAAAAAAACAGTTACAAAGTTTGAGCATTTAATTATGATTAACGCAATCACTATTCAATTTACATCACAACCAAGGACGTAGAATGGTAACTACCTTTATAAATAGGTCTAAGAATATCTCTAAGCAGCTACGAATTATTGAAGTCTAAAATGCATGGGAGCTGCAAATTTGATTTGGAGTCCATATGATCTTGGCATATTCACAAGGACCACATAATGAAATTCACACTGGAATCAACTTTGATGCACTGCAGCTACTAACATTGGAAGTAACTAAAGTCAAGTACCCCAACAATTAAAATCGGATATCATTAAAAAAAATAGATGAGTTGCTGCTATAATGTTACTTTTCCAACTCAAGTTAAACACGACTTATTCCCAATCTTTTGTATACGCTGAAATATTTGAATGCAAAATTCTCCCACTTTGATTTTGGATCCAAAAAAACCTACCATAAACTTTTGTCTTTCTATATAAAACCAATCACCCCAACATGAATATGTCCCCAATTCTTTTCTTTCTTTCCCGACATAGTTGCCGGCCCCAATGCCACCGCGATTGGGATCGTTAAGCCACCAAGACAAACTCATTTTACATGAAGAATAAACCATATACTACCAAATAAGACCACAAACCCACTACTTGTAGTCAAGCTAACAAACACTACCCATGACCCATTAGAATAGTAAAACATGTGAGTAAAATACTAAACTGTTGATGACCCATATTTATCTCTAACCTTGTACTTAACTAAGCTAACAAACACTACCTATGACCCATTAGAATAGAGTAATAATCATCTATCTTTTTGCAAAAAAAATAAAATAAAATAAAAATCCTACCCAACTGAATATCTACAAATCTATAAACCAATTAAACAACTGGCGAACAGAAACCATTCTTGAAATCCCTTGTAAAACAGATTCATACTTTGGAATAGGTTTTACAGAGTGCAAAGTTCGATCAGTTGCAAGTGACCTCAAAAACAGAGAAAAGATGAATATCCAATCATATTTTTATTTGCTTTTCTCTCAAAAGATGAATATCAAAATAATGAATTACATAGGTAGACAAACGAAAACAACAATATTCCAAAAACAAAAGATAAACGCGTAGGTAGACAAACGAAAAAATGTAAAGTTTTGGGATTTAGAAGATTATAACCTTCAATCAGTTGTAGGCACCCAAAAATATCGAAGACGAAATCCACAGCAGGTTCATGATTTGGAATAGGGTTTACAAAGAGCAAGATATGATTGATTGTAGGCGACACCAAATCGGCAGCAGATTGATGTGGCGAAGTAGGCAGGCTAACACTTTTTGGATGTAGCAACACAGGTAAGGCGTATTAGGGTTTCTGTAAAGTAGTTGGAGAGGATGAATGAACCCGGAGAAGATGATTACGAATGGTGATTTGATTGAAGAATGTGGAAACATAGAAATACGGAGGTAGTGGGGTGGGTGGTTGGGAACTGCTGTAGCGAGAAAATAAGGCAACTCCCGAACTGCTCAAGCAAAAATGTAACCGCCAAATTTTGAGATTAACCACCCATTATTTGCGGTCCAGATTTAATCTTAGAAAAAACTGTATAGTTTGGACGGTGGAGATCAATCGAAAAACAGTTTTTTTGGTAAAAAATGGCAGTTGTATATGTGGGGAACAATATATTAATAATTCGAAGTTTTTAATTGTGGTCGTAATAGTATTGTTATGGATTCATAATCCGTTAGTGTATACCAATTAATTTTTTTTTTCTGCCAATAATTTGTAACCGTAATCTTCAAGTCTTGTTTCTTGAAACCGTTGCAGAATAGCTTCATTTTAAATGCCTACAAAAACGTCAATTATTTATGTATTTTTGGAAATTTGACATTTGGCTTTTTTTTTTTTTTAAGGTGAACTTCAATGAAAAAACGCACAACCGGTCCTCAAAACAAGGACCGGAGGCCGGAAACTACAACATATACATCGGGTTTACCCGCCAATCATTCCATACAATCTTTTTGAACCTGGACCTAGTTCTAACCCACAAGAAAGACAAGGACTTGATTTTGGCCACTATCTCGCCGACTTTCACCTCTTTATCGTTAAAAATCTTATCATTTCTAGCCATCCAAAGAGCCCACATCGAAACCATAATTATGCCTTGAATAATCTTCTTTTCATCCTTTTTTCTTCTGCCATAAGGAAGCTTTAACAGGTCTTGTATATCAAAAGCATAAAACGGACCTATGTTACACCATGCTCCGATAGCCGCCCACACACCATACGAAACACCACCACACCCGGTGAACAAATGGGATGACGTTTCGTCATCTACTTCGCAAAGACCACAAGAGACATCTTGAATATTAATTGACCTTCTACGAAGAGCAATCCTTGTCGGAATACGATCCATCTCAAGACGCCATACAAAAATCTTAATTTTTTGCGGGAACCCACGTGACCCATTTCATTGAAGAAGCGCGCTGCTGAACACGATCTGCAATAAATAGGGATTTAACCTCAGCAACTGAAAAGGAGCCATCTTTTGCTCGAAGACCAAGTCCATCTGTCTTTAACAGAAGAAAACACCAGGCCTGCAGTATCATGAATCAACTGTTGCACCAGGACTGCTTCCTCGTCTGATAAAACCCTCTGCCATTCGAACAAAAAGGATAGCTGGTCTGCGTCCCAAAGTGAAGACAGAACAGCATGCTTATTAGCTGAAAGACGAAACAGATCAGGATATTTTTCTTTATACGATACGTCCCCTCGCCATATATCTATCCAAAAACAGACGTCATTGCCATTGCCAACCACTCCTCTAAAAAAGGAGTTTAAAGAGGAAGATTGAAACAGAATATATTCAAACATGTAACAATGGTTTTCCACCCTCCTGAAATATTTCGATTCACCGGAAGAATATCCCAAGATCTGTTCTTACCATGGCAAAGATTGATCACTTTACGCCATAAAGAGGAATCTTCGTTTTTATACCTCCAAGCCCATTTAATTAAGAGAGCTAGATTCACTTCCGATAGTTTCGACACCCCCAAACCACCAAACTTTTTAGGCGTTGTAACAAGGTCCCAAGCCACCCAATGAATTTTGTTGACATTTTCGTCGCCGGCCCATAAAAAACGCTTCATAATTCTTTCCATATCTTCCACCACTTTCACAGGAGCTTTATAGAGCGAAAAATAGTAGATGGGTAAACTCGAGAGAACTGACTTGATTAAAACAAGACGGCCGCCAATAGAGAGAGTCTTGGCCTTCCAAAGTTTTAACCTAGACTTACATTTATTAACAACGGTATCCCAACTCTTCACTCGATTCATATTCCCGCCCACCTTAATACCGAGATAGTCAAAAGGCAAACCATCATGCTTGCATCCACACAATTCTGCCATGGAAACAATCTCCTGATCCGAACAATTAATACCAAAAAGGCTGGATTTATGCAAGTTTATCTTTAATCCGGAGCATAAGTGGAAGACCCGTAAAATACGTATCAAATTCTGAAAATTATCCATGGACCATTTACCAACAATAAGGGCATCATCGGCGTAAAGAAGATGTGAAATAATTAAGTTCTCATCTCTAAACCGTAAACCTTCATATACCCCAATCTCCGAGGCTTTATTGATAAGACATGTAAGAGCTTCCATGACCACTAAGAATAGAAAAGGAGATAAAGGGTCTCCTTGTCTCAATCCTTTTCTGCACTGAAACATATAAGTAGGCGACCCGTTAACTAGCACGAACGATCTCGCGGATCTCAAAACACCTTCAATCCACATACACCATCTAGTTGGGAAACCCATTTGTTTTAAAATTGAAATTAAAAAAATCCCAATGAACATTATCGTAGGCCTTTTGAAAATCGATTTTAAATAAAAACGCTTTCTCACCTTTTCTTTTTAACCAGGACACCCATCTCATTTATGATAAGCGGACCATCGAGAATAAATCTTTCCGAGAGAAAGCCGCTTTGATTCTCAGAGATAATACTTTGCATCACCCTCTTGATTCTATTTGCCAAAATTTTTGAAATAACTTTGGATAATATACCAATCAAAGTAATGGGCCTGTAGTCTTTAAGATCCACCGGGTTCTTGATTTTAGGAATTAGCGTAATGAAAGCCGCGCTAAACCCATGATCAATGTGACCCGTGTTGAAAAAATCAGCCATAAGATTCACAAAATCATCTTCAAAAAACGACCAGAAATGCTTCAGAAAAAAGAAATTAAAACCGTCTGGACCCGGCGCTTTGTCGCTTCCACAATCAAAAACCGCCATTTTAATTTCTTCTCTGGAAAATTCAGCTACTAAATCAACTTTATCAGCATCAGACAGCTTCTTTATATTGCTACACTCCAGATTCGGCCTGCAAGAATGATTAGAAGCAAAAAGGGAGCGATAAAACTGCAAGGGATTTCATTATGTATCGTCACTTTACTTCCTCTTGAATATTAACCGAAGAATCATTAATCGATTTAGCAAGGACATGTCATCAACATTTTACCCTAGTTTACATGTATTTTGAATTGTTTGGTCCAGTTTGTTTTACCAAAGTGTGTGTGTATATATACAAAATGTGTATTAAAATTTGAAAAATCCGTGAATGAACGAGAGAATAAATCCTAAATTAATAATATATATTAACTAGAAAGTAAATCAAACTAGAAAACAAACTTTATGCCTTTCGTGTACTATTAATTTATTAAATAAATAACTATCAATAACAAAATTGAATTATTAGGTTATAAAAACAAACAAGAATAAAACACTAAAACTACCAAGTTTGTCTAGCATACCTTGAAAATTGATGTACATTTTTTTTAACGGCTAAGTAGCTCACCCATGACTTCTCACCTCATGCATTGTTTTAAACCGGGCCCTGCTTCAGTGGGAGTCGAACCCTTGACCTCATCCGGGCGGGAACCCACCTATGGTGTTAAACCCTCCCACCTCAACCATGTTGCCATGGCATCATTAGCGAAAATTGACGTACATAGCAATTGGATTAGGCAGCAACAAACCGGCAGTCATGACAAGATGTCAAAATAATATATTTGTGTACCGGGCCAATGGGCTTGTTGAAAAATTATTGAAAAGCCCATAAAGGTGTAAATTGTGAAGTCAACACTTTTGCCATGGACCTCTTCTCTCTTAACTCCTGTCTTTTTTGTCCGTGAACAACTCGTCGAACCACTATCAATGGCCCGAAATTCTTCAAACAACATAGTAGCTTTATCGCAGGGGTATCTTAACATTTGCTCAGAAGTATCCTAATACATAAAATGGAGAAAAAAAAGAAAGAAAATTGCACTTATCCAGAAAGTTGAGGGGTATGCTGGGCACCCCCTGAAACCTCTCTAGATCCACCTGTGACAACCTGCACCCTTCACTTTTCATAAATGTGCATAATTGGTCCCTTAACTATTTCAAAATTTTTATTTTAACCCTCCTATTTCAATAGGACCAAAAGTCACAATTTAATAAAACTTATAATTTTTATAAGTAAAAGTATTGCACGTTTTATACTCACATCTACACCAGAGCACGTATGTTTCAGACCTTGATACTTAAAACCCTTAATTTTCGGTCCTAAAACAACTTAGAAACCGAAGGAAACAAGTTCGGAACTTAAATTTGATTAAATTAGAAAATTTGATTTTTTTTTAGTTCTCGCGGTCCGTGAAGACAGTCAAACAGTCAAAGTCCGAGTCAAAGTCCCGGTCAAAGTCCTAGTCAAAGTCTTAGTCAAACAGTCAAAGTCCTAGTCAAATAGTCAATTCATCATAAAACCTTACTTTATGGTGTTGACCAATTTTAATGGATAATTGAATCCAAAGCTAGTATAAAAACCCACCTATGACCCATTACACTGGGCACCTCTAAATGGATTGTTTCAATCCGATTAAACTTTCCCTCATACCTTTCTTCCATAGTGTATTACTTCTACAATTAAAGCTTTGATTATAAGCTCTTGTAATTGGCGAATTGGAAGCTTGATATTCTTTCTTTTT
This sequence comes from Ambrosia x helenae, assembly GCA_030844895.1. Lineage (NCBI taxonomy): Eukaryota > Viridiplantae > Streptophyta > Magnoliopsida > Asterales > Asteraceae > Ambrosia > Ambrosia x helenae. The sequence continues at coordinate 284,762 of JAUTDX010007332.1, forward strand.
CGGTTTTTTATTTCTTCAAATTGGACTAGCTACGTTGTTGAGTCTTTGGGATTCGCATCACATACATTCACAACACTTAGAGGATAATTCAGCTTAGCGAATGTGAGTATATCTTTCCCCTTTTTCATGTTTACACTTTTGGGGTGACTCATGTACGCTTATTACTTCACTCACTTAATCATGCTTTAGTCTATATTCACAATCGCAATTCTTGTATGTGTTTTACTTGTTGATCGATGATAGTGTGTACTTATGACCTTAATCATTAACCCGGTGTGGGCCTAGCATAGCAATAAATAGTACTTGACTATTGTTATGTGTAAACTACTTGTTTTGTCGCATACTATATATAATTATACTATTGTGCTACTATACATATATACTAGATATCCCATTATTCTTAGATATCATTTCTACTAAGGCTTGATTTTAGGTGACATTTGTACATAGCTTGAACACTACATGTAGACAGTATAACACGTGAATTGCGAAACTCTTTTCCTACTATATTTATTCAAATAGGGTCACCAATACATTTTGTATTGACAAAATTATTTTCGTACATTTTTCAGGTTGTTATGAGATCATTGTTAAGCTTTTGGAACTTAGACTTAGACTTGAGATTTACTAAATTTTATTTTAGATTGTTAGTTCTTAAACGTTGTATTCTTGTAATTTCATTTCAATGTAATAAATTACTTAGTCAATGTATCAATATTTACGTTTCTAGTCCATGAGCTATTAAACAATCGTTACTCGTGACACCTCGATGTTTCCGCCATCGGTTGGGGTGTTACAGATTGGTATCAGAGCCGTGGTTATAGGGAATTAGGTTATTAGTAAATGACCTAGACTATAACTAAGAACCTATACATGACCTTACTTGTGTTTATTTGTTTATTTGCTCCACTAACCTTTCTCTTTTGTCACCTCTCATTCTTTCCTCTATTTCTCTCTATTTCTTTCTTAATTTCTTCATCATGGGTTTTTGAGGAGTGACTTTACTTGGAGGACACGTCTACACTTTGGGAGCATGCTGGATATTCTTGGCTTAATTGCCTACTTTTGTTTTTCATAAATTTTTCATCCTTCAAAGTGTTGAACTCTAAGTGAGAGAACACGTGCAATCTGGAAGGGTGGATGCCTGTACACTGGGTTTTCTGGCATAGGCAAGCATAGCGCATAAATCTGAAAGCGGACCTGTTATGCTTACCTAGGGATTCCTCGAGTGAGTGTCCACTTATAGGCTAAAGCACGTCTTCGTTAATCTCTAACTGAGTTTAATTCTTTGAACAATCAAAGTTTTTGTCGGGTCTTATGACTAGATAAGAACACTCTAATGGTTTTATTATTGATATCTTGAAATCATAATAATTTGCTCTATGCTTAAAAAAAACTTTCTTCTTTTAGTGATACATTATTTCACACAGCCTTAACTTTTTCCAATTACATGCTCGAAATCTTAACAAATAAATACATATACTTCATAACCTCATCACTTTCTGTGTTTTCCTTGTCGTTATTCAAAAAAAAAAAAAAAAAAGCCTCTCCCCTGCATATTTCTAAAAAGTATCTTCAAATATAAAACTTCACACTATCTCAATCTATGGACATCCGATACATCAATCGATATTCGCTTACAAACTAGTCGGATTCATGTTGAAGTATTCTTTTCAACATCATGAGTTAAAGTATTCTTTTTAACTCGAAACATTATTGGTTTCAAGTTGAAGTATTCTTTTCAACATCAAAGTATTCTTTTAACTCGAAACATTGTTGGTTTTATGTTGAAGTATTCTTTTCAACATCTTGAGTTAAAGTATTCTTTTTAACTCGAAACATTGTTGGTTTTATGTTGAAGTATTCTTTTCAACATCATGAGTTAAAGTATTCTTTTTAACTCGAAACATTGTTGGTTTCATGTTGAAGTATTCTTTTCAACATCATGAGTTAAAGTATTCTTTTTAACTCGAAACATTGTTGGTATTTATGTTAAAGTATTCTTTTCAACATCATGAGTTAAAGTATTCTTTTTAACTCGAAACATTGTTGGTTTTATGTTGAAGTATTATTTTCAACATCTTGAGTTAAAGTATTCTTTTTTAACTCGAAACATTGTTGGTTTTATGTTGAATTATACTTTCCAACATCTTGAGTTAAAGTTATGAGTTTTTTTTTTTTTTTTGTAAATTATCACAATGCTGTATTGCAACCCGTTTTTATTCCCGCCGCAACGCGCGGGGTAAGCACACTAGTTACTACACATATATCAGCTTATTAAAAGGTTGGTCCAAGTCGAAAGCACATTCCAACCTGGTCTAATGTTAACATCTAACCTAAAACAATGTATAAATCTAATATTAATACCTAACTTAAAAATAATGCTTTCAACAGTAGAAAATAATTAGATAGATTTGGAATTGCAAAGCAGGAAACAAATTAAATTACCACATGTGGGGGTTCCACCTCACCTGGGGAGATCCCCAATGCAGGTGGAATGGGTAATCAGTAGAGGCTGGCCCAGGGTGTTAGCCGGAGCTCCACCAATTGCAACCACTTGCCGTTCAAAAAAAAAAGATTAATTACATATATCCCCCTATTTTCAACTATAATTACATATATACCCAACCAAAATTTAAATTACATATACCCCTTACAAAACTTCATAAATCTATATATATATATATATATATATATATATATATATATATAATTGCAAAGGGGTAATCCTACATGTCATACTCTTATGCAATCTCTCCTTTGAGAGATGCCACATAGGATGTGAGGTGGCAAGTCTAACCAATTAAAAAAGGATTAAATATGGTTTAAATATGGTTTAACGTAATCTATTAAATACCTAATCTACTAAATGTAAATATTAAACCTTTATTATTTTCTCTCTCATATTTCCTCCCATAACTTTTAAACGTTAATATCTTTTATATACGAGATTTTTTAAAGAAAAAAAATTACACCAAATTAACGAGCGTTTTATTATCTTTCCAACGAGTACCATAGTGCTATATAAAAACGGAGAAAAAAACGACTATTTTTTGTAACCCGACAGGTATTGTGTCAGGTTTGGGATTAGTTTAAAAAAAATTGTGGGTTTGGGTCGGGCCTAAGATTAGGTGATACCCGACCCAATTACCCGAAACCACATACCCAAATACCCGAACTATATACCCGATCATATACCCATGAATTTTTTAACGCATCACATAACCCTTAGACTAATGCGGTCGATATTTCAATAAATAACTTTTTTTTCTTATTTCATGTTAGTTCTTTTTAGAATAATCGATTACAAACTTCCGAATTCATTTGACATTATACCCAGCGCAGAGATTCGTTTTTTTTATTATTAGAATATGATAGCTTATGGTAGAGATTTGTTTAAAATAAATAATAATAATAATAATAATAATAATAATACTAATAATAATAATATTCATTAATCATGCAAGTCATTAATTATGTTGTCATATTAGATATTTTATTATGTCATATTAGATATTTCAACCCGGGACGCTCCCGGGATAAAAACTAGTTATATATATACCCATTCTATTAAAATGCATAGGAAAATAACTATTTTACCCCAATTCTTTTACTAAACTATATTCAGGACAAGTCATACAACACATTCTTTGCATCCTACAAGTTATATCTCATACGATCTTTCCAACTTAATAAGTTATGAACACCAAGAACATGTAACATGCAAAATGTTTTCATGCATCCTACAGTTTCTTCTTAAAGTGTGGCTAAAGGTTCCGAAAAGATATGTTTTTTTGTCACATTAAACAAATACCGTGGCCGTTGATCAAATTTGGCCACACCTTTGCTACTATGGATACTAAATGTCATAGTTTTTTTCTCTTAAATTGTGGCTAAAGTTTTTGAACTTTTATGCAATGGTCACATAAATAAATAAGATGTGTGCCTAAAAGTATGCTAGAATATTTTGAAATGTAAAAAATGACCTCTAGCCACACATTTAAACAAAATTGTGGCAGGGGGATTTGAGGATATGTTCGGTCGTAGCCACTTTTTCACATAGTGCTTTGACAGTTTGGTTATTGATTTTTAATGATACCTTATAGCCTATGATTTTGGTTTTGTTATGTGACCCAACCAATATGACGCTATAAGAAAAAAAAAATCCAACCTTCACCATTAGGCATTAGTTATCATGGTGCCTAACTTGATATCAATATTGTCGTTCATTTGTCAGTGGCTCGGCTCGACTCGACTGTTGAATAAGACCGGTTATTTGGACCGCTAGTATTGATCAAACACCATATGCGGCCAATGATTTACCTGACCATACGTCAGATCTCATGGAGCCTTGATTTCAAATTTTCAAGAATATTTTCCAATTTAGCAATGCTAGATAACCATGTTGTGATTGTAAAAAAGAAAAAAAAAAAAAAAAACGTAACTTATTATTAATTTTTGAATGGCTGATTTTGCACATCATGGGATTGAACCCCTAACCTCCCAATACCAAAAACCTTTACGTAAACTATTGATTGCATCAATCTACACCGAGTAGTTGTGGTGTGTGTGTGTGTGTGTGGGGGGGGGGGGGGGGGCTCTTCACGCCATGAAACCACACACATTGGGCGTGAAAGGGAGGGAAGCCCCTGGTGGGGGGGGGGGGGTTATCACCGGCGGTGGGTGGGGCGGGGTCTTGCAAAATTTGTGATTGGCCCCATTTTTTTTAACTTTATAACGCAATATAATATTATTTCCCCCTTCCCCCTTTCCACTCCCCACAATTTTCATCTTTCAAACATGGTCCCCACAGTGCTACATGATGCATCACACCCCCACCCCCCCCCCCCCCCGTTTCTTAATTTTAATTTATCGATCCTTGTCAAATTTGGATTTCAGTATAAAAGGAATAACTTGTGATGAAATTCAATTTTCCCTATGAGAGTTTTTTTTTTTTCTTTTTATATTTGTGCTTATATGTTTTAGTTTACACATGTTACATTCACGTTACATGGTTTTTGTGTGTCCTTGTTATTGTTGATGTCGAAGACAAGAATAAATATATAAGTGTTTGTGGTGTTCATTTTTCAGAACATCACCCGTTTAATTCATACACCCTAAAACATAACGGGTGGAATTAGATTGCATTAAAGATAATATTAAATAAACATTGTTTTACATTATTATTTTTTTAGTGTCATTGCAATCTCCTCAACTAGCTTGACGCCTTGCCTTTAGTTTTACAGTTTAGTGTTGCAGTTTATCTTACAAATTTCTTCTGAAACCCAACATGTTCTATGACAACACCACTCCTTTCAAAGAATTTCACCACTATATTGTTTTGTTAGTTGTTTTGCCTCGTTGATACTTGATATCGCGCCCGTTTCCTATGAACAAACAAAGAACTAATTTAATATCATTTGTCATAACATGACATTTGGATCTTTTTATTGGCCTTACATAAAATTACATAAAATTAAATTAGATTTGCTAAGTAATGTGTATAATTTAATATTCGCTTCCTCTTGGATAAAGAATAACTAGTGAGATACCCGTCCGCTGGGACGGGTTTTTTGAAACGGGGATTAGAAAAGCGTGAAAGTATATTTGGGTTGTGATGTTATTATTTTGAGTAAGCGAATGTCAATAACTAATCTCTATATAAACTTAAAGTATATCAATTTAAAAAGTTTTGTTAATATATATTAGTTATGAAATCAGCCATTGAAAAACAAATACTAATTTATTTGTTTTGTTTAAAAAAAAAGTCCTTGAAATCTTGGTATGAAACCAAAATGTGTGACAACATTAATACCAACCACACCAATATTACTACAAAAGTTTAAATATAATACCAAAAACCTACAAAACGAAAGTTGTCTTAATCCATAAAACATACCAACATAGCAAGTAGTTTTAAATTCAGAAACATAAACATAGAACATTGGTTTAACATAATTGAACACAAACATGATCTACTTCTTGGAATCGCATTGCAGCTTTTTGACATGATTTCTTAGCCTCTTCTTGTAACTCAATATTGGTTGTTTAACATTTGAATGGCAACACTGTTGAGTTAGGCACAGTTGTTGTCACCATTGTATACTAATACCTTAGATTGGCTAAACTCACTCTGTTGCTCGTTATTAACAATACCCTAAACGAAAACATACACCGGATGAAATTCATTTAGAAAAATAATATATCTAAAATCATATCAATAAAATCATTACCTCTTCTTTCGCGTAGATAGCCTCATCCTCTTGGTCATGAGCCACAATACACTACATGAAAAAACCAAGATGTTACTTTTTTATAAAAGCAACTATCTTACTAACATAAAAAGCAAATAAATATTTTACTTCTATTTTTGCTTGGCTAGACTCGCTCTCTCACACGTTTTATATAGGTTAGCGCGGTGGGACATCGGTTAATTATAATATTATGTAATTTTTTTTATAAAATATATATAATACATGGATTGTACCCCGCGCTTCGCCGCGGGTCTCGATGTTCATAACAATAAATAGGGGTGTTTGTGTAAAAGAGCGAAAACATATCGGCGTCTTTGTTCATCTTCCTTGTTACGCCGTTCCAAACTCTTCAAAATGTTTTTGTTTTGC